>JAPMOB010216078.1:0-23411 GCA_029875015.1 Lepomis gibbosus | reverse complement strand
CATGCATTGTGGGAGATGTAGTTTATTGTTCATGAACGCTTTAAAGCAGCGTAAACTTTTATTTTAGGACAATAATGAATATTTTAAGCTTTCGCGGGCCACATAAAATGACGTGGCGGGCCGTGAGTTTGACACATGTGCTCTAGACTCTAACTTCTTTTAACAAGCTGGATAAAAGATAATGAATGCCCTCAGTGGCAAATAGCTTTGCTTTTATATTAGATTTGATTACATTAATGTTTAAGTTGAGATTTACAAGAAATATTTTATTGCTACTGTCTAAAGGGAATACTGCTGGTAAAAAGCACCTTATTTGTTTGAAGTGTTTACAAACCACATGTTATTTCACTTTTGTGTATATAGCAGTACATTTAAATTTAAATGTGCAATACTTTAGAATTTATTTAATTATTCAGTTTTGCACATAACAAACAATGTGATTAAGAATTTTAATCATTGCCCAGCACTAATATTTTTGGCAGGAGCAGAATTCCATCAACACTTTGTTTTCTCTGCACACTTGAGTTTATACACGAAGCGATAAGCACACGCTCCTGGAGGTTGTACCGTGCAGGTTGACGCTACTGCTGATTTAAGAGTGTAGCGAATGTTGATCTACCCATTTTTACTTTATAAATAATTTAACAGAAAATACTAATTATTGGTAGGTGTAGAAGGAGCAACACTATGTTCTTTTTCATGTTTTAAATATTTCCTCACAGTCACACAAATGGCTGCCACCTCAAATTGGTGTTAAAAAATGATGTTCCAAACTGTACTGTACATATGGTTTAGACTCTTTGGGGCTTTTTTACAGGTTAGGTGAGATGTCAGGACCAGGTGCATACAGATGACAACTTTGTGAATAATTGTAATTGGTTTCTCTGGCATATGAAACTGTATCATCCCTGTCTCAGTGTTTCCAACAGTTTCTTAATTAGGCTTTATGCACATGCACAGAGTCAAATTTAGTTTGTTGAGTATAGAGTAGTAAAGGCTCAGCAGTTGATAATGTTAGACATGCACACACACCCACACAGTCACAAGCACACATACGGTCTCCCATCCCAAATCCTTGTAGAGGTCAAGTCTCTGTTAATTGCTTTCCATGCCGTAGATGGATGGATCACAGTGTTAGAGAGGAGGCTGGGAGGTGTCAGGAAAGGAAAAAAAAGGCCCTTGCTAGCACACACACACACACACACACACACACACACACACATACACATCCATACAAATATGGTATGAAAACACACACAGTGACATGCAAACAAAGGCATAGACATTCACAGCGTGCACACAAACACATACACAGTCTGGCACGCATGCCAGCCAACTGACACTGTTATCAGCTAATTAGTGCTAGTAGCTGCAGGGGCCAACCTTATTGACACTGCAATGACAGTTTTCTGGTTTGAGTGGCACTGTCAGTTGTCACCATGTCATTCTGATTCAATTATAAATACACAGACATGGGGGTAAAAAAAAAAACTCTCAAGGAGCAAATGCTGCTTACAAATGCTGTGATCACTTGAGCGGCCATATGGGTGGATGCAAAATGACCAGTCTCTTCCAAATGACTGATTGACTGGCTGAATAAATGAGTGAATGAATATTTAACTTTTCATCTCCTGCTGCAGTCTACATCGTTTGAGACTTAAGCAGCATACAAATATTCTCAGCTCAGGGGAGGATTACACAAGCTACTGTTTTGCTGTTCAGTATTGGTCCTCCTCCAGTCTGATTGCTTTCACTTACAGGATCCTGATATGCTTTTAAACATCAAACAGAGAACAGAGCAGAAGAGGCTTTTTTGGGAATTTGCAACAGCATCAATTCTTTATGTTTGCAATGTGATGAAATTTTAGGCTACATGTGTAATAGGTTTCAGGGAGGTTTGAATATTCTTTAAAAAAATTAGCCTCAGGCTAGGCTACCCAAAGACTATTGCTTGTTTCAATAACCAGGAGGCTAACGTGGAGGTGCACAATTTCCTCAGCACACTTTCTTATATTTGTTTTGCAATATCTAGGAATAGGAAATACACCTAAAATCAGCAAAAAAAACGTGTGGATTGGAAGTTGCCAGCTTTACATCAAATTGGAGGTTAAAAGTGAAAATTAAATAAGGCTGGATTGTTTTGGTTTGCAGTGTGTTTGGCACATGGTGATCACTTGCAGTGGAAACATCCTTTTATAGCAGAGTCGTCTCAAGCTTTGTAGCATTATTTGGGGGAGTTGTGACGTAATCTGGAGCTAAGCAGAGAGGAAACGTAGATGAGGAACACACTCAGAGAGAGAGAGAGAGAGAGAGAGAGAGAGAGAGATGCCTGCAAGTGTTTCGATTTTTATAGATTATGTGAAGGGGGAACAAACTAGATGGAGAGATCCTGGTCTTTGCTCAGTACGATTTCATTTGCCTTGAAAGAAAAGTCAGGGGAAATTGCCATTCACGGTGCATTAGATTTGGAACAAAAATGTTTTCAAGAGGTACAGAAGAAGAACAGGGGTTATCCAGGGGATGCATAGTTTATGAAACTGGCAGCTCGATCTCGTGCGTAAGAGTTGCCTTGGACTGAACCAGGAGGGAAAGAGAGAGAGGGGGCGGCAGAGAGAGAAAGGGAAAGTGACTGAATGACGGAGGAATATAGTGAAGAACCGGGAAAGAGAGACACAGCGCGACGTAGAGAGAGAGAGAGAGAGAAAACGAGAGAGAGAGAGAGAAAACGAGAGAGAGGGAGGGGGTGCAAGCCGACTTGGTTGGCAGTTTTTGCCTCTGCCTCTCCAGCAGTGGAAGAGATGTGCGTAACATGCAGGGGAGAGCGGTGATCATCATCTGCGCGCCGCATCGCCGTGGACCGCCGTGCGCACTCGAAGACGGAGACGCACCGAGGGGCGCAGCCCGCTCAGCCGAACCTGTCGTGAGCGAGACGCCAGGAAAGCCGACGACATACTCTTGAAGAAAAAGAAGGAAGATAAGGAGAAGTAGTGTGAGGAAAGATGTCAGCCCCTCAGACGGTGGTTGGGGGTTAATCTCCCTGCTGTGTTTGGAGCCTCTCTGACGCACCGGCGGCGAAGCAAGAGCGCATAATTTTGTTTTTCTAGGAGTCCCAGCCCTCTTTATCACACCTTAAGCGGACTAACAAGTGAGGATTTTGCATAAAGGGGGACGAATACTGAATTACATGGCCAACAGAATATGAGTCAGTGCGTGTCTGTGAGCTGAGGTGGAGTGTGTCTGTCTCCCGCCGCACGGCTGTCTCGGTCCGCCACAAAGCTTCCTACCCCAGGATGCAGCTGCTCAGAGTTGCGTGGGCACTGACCGGAGCGGCGATCTGCTGCTTTCTCATTCTCCTTATCCACTCCCGCTTGCTCAAAGAAGGTAATCACACAGAACTTCACCAATTTGCATGTCACTTTAACGCTTTTTAAATGCGCCGTCGCCTTCCATGTAGTTCATAGGAAGTTTTCCGCAACAACAAATCCAATGCGGAATGCGTCCGTCGCTTCGGCGCAATCGCGATCAAATATCGAGTTATTCTTTCAGTCGCAATAAAATCCAAATCCAGTCAAAACGACACTAAAGCAGATCAGTTTGCATGAAGCACAGATGGCATTTATGAGGTGTGATTTTCCCCGCCAGCAGTTTACCTTATCAACAAGTCATTGGCCAGAAGATGATCAATTTATCAATTTTGTGCGATCGAAGAAATAAGTTCAAGCTGTGCAGACAAAAGCTGTGTTTATACCAGCGGTTCACTGTTTGTAAAGAATACTGATTTGTTGTAAACGTTTTCAATAGATGGCACTAGAGTCTAGCTTTAGGGTAACATCGGGGTCAAGCGGCTGTAATGTCGTTCCATTTACCTTCTATTGTGTTTTCTATACCCCATTTATGCTCAAGCTGGGATACATTTCAATCCCGATCATCATTCACACACCTCACAGCGAGGCTCAGTGCTGCAATACACTGTCCACGGTGTGTCTGTCATCGTTGCCATGCTGTATGGATGGCACAGCCTGCAGGACATGGCTGCATTGTGGCAAGCGCTGCAGCTTTTGGGGGTAACTAATTCAGTTTCATTTGCTGACATTTATCTGAGTGAATGACGTGTGATGTAATGACCCTGTCAATGGAAAGAAACCAGTTCCATCAGAACATAAATGGTGATTCAGTGTGGGAGATTATCCCTTGTAACAACTCATTAATTCCACCTACAATGTAACATAATAAACACAAATCATATCTGTCCACAGGGAGGTCTTCATGCAGAGGTTGAGTAGGTACACTTACTGCTCAGACTCCATATGAAAGTCAAATGGTGAAATCCAGGGAATTACTGCACTGTATGAACCTGACACAAAAAACAGCACTTAATATTCCCTTTATACATGTATACCCTGGGGCAAGCAGAGTCTGTTTGGCACTTAGGAAGTGTCATGGGTTTCCTTTGTGCCGCTATTTTTTTTTTTTTTTTGAGAAGCGTGCTTGGAGTGGCCTGCCATCCCCTCCCTGCCTCCGGCCCTGGGCAAATATTCAGGTCAAGCAGTGGCAAACACTCTCCTCACCGTGGTGAGTCCATGACTACTGCAGGGTAGGAGAATGTCCAGGCATACTGAAGGGGGGAGAGAAAAAAAAACTTGTCTGTCAGCCAAAATTGGAGACAAGGGGGAGCTCAGGATTTTGTACTGGCTCTTGTCCCAAAGCCTTCCTTTGGAGTTTTAATTTACTGTGGCATGCTAGCCTTTTCGACAGAGGTCAAAAAGAGGATTGTGTGGCCACCTAACAATATGAAAAAGTGATGCTCATGGCCGTTTTAATGCGGGGGGCTCTCATTAGATTCAGGCCATCAGCATTGTCAAGCTTGTTGACTGGCAAGGCAATATTTTTGACCTTCACCGCAGAGTTGTTTGTCTGTATCATGTTGTGCTTTAACACCGAGGTGTTTTTCCCCTAAGCCTGCATTTTCTTTGCTTTCAAACTTGACACCGAATAGCTTTTAACTTTGGCGGGTTGGTGGGGGTGGGGGGGTGGGGGGTGCTGGACGCTCACTGGCAAGAAGACGCAATTTAAGTTCATTATGGTTTATAAGGTCCATGTTGAAATCTACTAGGGAGAGATGGAGGGAGTGAGGCGCACAAAGGAGGGTTGAGAATATGCTCACTTTAGGCTACAAGAATGGCCAAGGTCAAAGCCAGCTGTAAGGGCTAATAATATGAACTGATAAAATTAATTCAAAGGACTGCATTAGTGACAAGCTTTTGGGAATGAGGATAATGAAAGGCATGCGCAAGGGGCCTTAAAAAGAAAAAGACTCGTTTTAATGTAGTCTCACACATTCTCTAAAGAATATAAGCGTGCAACACAACCCTCCGCGATGTGAACAACAAAAGCAACAAGAAATGTTATTTTTAGCGTCCTACCTATCTTTCCACAGATTGATCGTCTGTATCTGTGTTTGCATGCATGTTGGTGTGTGTGTGTGTGTGTGTTGTTGCTGGTGGTGCAGATGTGAATGCAGGTGGTATGTTATTTGAAGGTAGCCGGTCAACAGCACATCCTGCATTTTTGTCCCACCGTTAAGGGGGGGGGGGTGCTGTAGGCTAGCTAGAGATCTAGGATGGTGGTTTTGGGAATGGGGATACTCACGAAGAAACAAAATGTCACCCCTCTGCTGGCCCGTTATTTAACCCCCTGGTTACACGCCAATGAGTGTATTTTGGGGATTTGTACACCTCATTGTGTGAGCCCTCTTGCATGTGACACGCGATCTTTTGCAATGAGGAATGAGGATGCGGAGAGGGTGGATTGGGAATAGAAACATATTAAAACATTATGCATAGGGAATGTGGATGGATTTTGTGCCATAAATTTCTCACACTGTCCACTTCAATAATTCAGGCAATGAACCAAAGCCCATTTTGCTCTTCATTGGCCGAGATATTTGTCACATGGCAATAGAGAGTCTGACAGGTTCATGGAAGAGGTATTGGTGTGGGAATTCACTGGCAATCTTTTAGCACTAGGAAAGGTAAAATAATAAAAAGTTTCATTCCAAAGAATTAGACATATGTTACACACTGTCATAAAAAGTTTTGTAGCATGACACTGAGGCACCCTGCGGGGTAAATTAGCACCAGGCAAGATTCAGAGATTTATTGTTGATATGTCAAAATATTAGAACATTTTCCTCACAATTAAGAACATTATTTGTGAAAATGATCTTCTTAAGTGCTGTGAATCATGAGGAAATGCTAGTGCCTGCGGCTATAGAGGAGATAAATGGAATAATCTCTGCAGAATGATTGATCTGTATCTGCTTCGTGATGTACATGGCGCCATGGCTGTAGTGCCATGGCAGAAGTAGTAATTTTTATTTAAGATAGAATGATCTGGGCTATTACCAGTGAACATTTTGTGCAATAAAATCCATTTTAGTGATTTGTCAAAGGGGCTTTGAAATAAACACTAAAAGTCAGAAGATACAATTTGATTTAAAGTACATTTCAAATAAGCCAGCACTTTCAGACATGTGGTATTATGAAAAGAATCTCTGGTAAATCCCTCTACTAAACTCCTTTTTAACTGTACCCATTTTGCTAGTAGACACCATCGCTGTTTCATACTTCAAAGAGAGGCATACTGCCAAAACTGTCTCTGTGACAATGACAAGTTGAATTGAGTACCGTCGCATATTTTCTCATAAAGCTTTGTGTCTGCACACCGCAGTGGCCTCTCAGCATCCCCTGCCTCCCCCAAAAAGACCACCAGTCTGGCTGACAACTGCAGTTATTGATCCTCAGGTAAAACCACAGGGTGATAATGGGCCAAAATGACAGAGATCTGTGTATTCATACACTGCGACTGACATCAGGCAACCAATATCACTTTAAATTTACCACAAAGAAGCCCGATCCAGGGGGTCCTCTTTAAAAAAAGATATGGATTAGAATGGCATTTGGTGGCGTGGCAGCTCTGCTCGCAGCAGCCTCAGGCAGATTTGGGTCAAGCAGTGGCAAACGCTTGGTCTCATGCGCGTACATGGCCCGTGGAGAAAGGGAAGCCCTGTCACGTCTTTAGACATGAGTTTAGAAAGGAAGGTACCTCATGTCTGCGCTCCCAAGTAGTTTCTGTTCTTTCATTATTTCTTGTTTAGCCTGAGCTGTTTTCCCTAAAAAACTGTACAGTCTATAGGTTCTGCATTTTCACAGAATGCCGTTAGTTTGATTACACCTTACGATTGGCAATGCAGCTTGTGCAGGGATACACTGTAAGTTGCCAGGCACATGAAAGGTCATCTGCTGCACTTTTCCCTTAAGAGGTCCTTGTGGTGAGATGCTCACTACAATGCCTTGAATGTGGCATGCCCTCAATGCAGTCTTCAAGATGTGACCCCCATTGCCTGCCAATAATCACTAGAGTCAGCAAAGGCTTTTTACAGGAATAGGGCTAACTCTACATGTGTGAATTTATAGGATGGTTGGCTTTGTGCACCAGAGTTGGATGGTATTGTAAGATACTGAAAGACTGCAACACAACTGTTGTTTATGTTGACAGTTGTCAGTGTTTTCCTATTTATGCTGTACTATTATGTTTTTCTGTGTTTTTCTTATTACAGGGATGTCAATCCAGTCCATTTTATTGTGCCATCTGTGTATGCTGTCGTTCATTCTTCAGCATATTGCATTTCAGTATTAACTGTGTTTGTGCTAAAGAAGCAGAATTGTGAATACACTTCAGGCACAGTCGTTAAAAGGCACAGTTGTTTGTCAAGCATCACCTGCATCTAAAAGATGTAGCTTGTTTAATTACAGTGAAGGCCAGAGTGAACTGCAGAATGAGCTCTGACTTGAATATGACTCAGAGATACAGCAGCAGAGGTGTAGTCAAGTATTTCTTCCTTTTTTAAGCATCTATTATTCATTTGCAGAAAAGAGGGATTTCAGGGAACCTAGCCCTGAAGCACAGCTTTAGGCTCAAGTGACGTAAAGATAATATGCGTGTATTTAATGCCGCAGTAATACTCCTTTAGCATACAGAGGCAATGTCACAATCACCACGTTTTACTTGGCAAATCCTCAGTGATATCAAATCCCTTACAGCAATGGTACACATAGGTAAGTAGAGCATTCCTCTGAATGTAATTTGCTGTAAACCAATTTAAATTGAGCACAATTTATCTTTAATGGCCAGTATCAGCTGCAATCCATAAAGGTAATGGACAATAATCAATTGCTTAATTGATTCATTACTTACAGGGTTTGTTAATTAATTCACTTCAATGAATCAATCACAGTTGTAGCAGAGATCTGTGGTGGTTTATCATGGTAATTTAAGCCAGCTCCAAATGACCCCCTTGTGTCCTGTGTCCATGGATACTTTTCATTTGTGAGTGTGTGTGTTTGTGTGGGCTTGTTTTACTGTATTCATGAGATTCCTTTATAATTTTGGAGTCCGACAGCTTTGTGAGGACCACAATGCTGGACTGGATTAAAGTAAAGGGCTTTTTGAGAGTCAAGACTTGGTTTCAGGGTTAGTGTTAGAATTAAGCTTAGGGTTAGGGTTAGGGTTATGATGGTTAAGGTTTGGGTAAGGGGCTAGAGAATGCATTATGCCAATGATGGGTCCACACAAAGGCAGTAACACAATGCTGTGTGTGTGTGTGTTTGTGCGTGTGTAATGAAATCTCCAATATTTACTCATGGCACTGTTTTTCACAGTTCCTATTGATTGTGGGAACAGTAAAAAGTGTGCACTATTGCACCCAGTTTTCCTAAAGTCGTATTGATTGCGTTTTGGCAGTGCTGTGGGACAATAAAAAAAAGCTGGTGGTTGGAGTTAGACTAATGAAAAGCTGGCTGTGAGGATCCTCTCTGGGTTCCAGTTTTTACTGGAGAGACTTATTGGCCTTTGGAAATAGTGATGTCAGGAAGACATCGACCTAAAACACTTCATTCCTGCCCTTCCACCCATGAAGTGGCGTCTACAACTCCCAGAGGCCCTACCAATCCAAGCTTGAAGACATAGAATTGAACTACTCCGTAAAACCTTGAATTAGCAAGGAGGTAAAGCTATGTCTTATGTCCTCTGTGTTAATGTAATACAGAAAAAATGTGATGAAAATGTGTAACACATGCAGTAAATTGTGGCCCAGATAAGCATGCTGGCGCAGATTGTTAGATTTTGCTCTTCCTGGATGTAAGATGTGGGAAACTGCATGCAAGGATTCAGTTGTTTTAATAACTGCAACTGTATCTTTAATTAAAACCTCATGCGGTAACCAGGGAATTTATCCTGGTCAGTGCAATAGAGCTCGGCTGTATAAATTAGTCATGTGAGTGCATGTACTCAGACATATACGATATTGAATGAAGGAGGAGGAGTGTTTGGCAGATGACACACACACACACACACACACATATACACACACTGAGGAGTAGGACAAGAAGAAGGAGGGCCAGTTGCTTGAGAGGTTAGAGACTAGCAAGGCCATTTGTCTATCGGCTTGTCAGCTGGTGGGAGAAAGATACTCTCAGATCAGCGTTTTTCCTCCAAGGAAGGGCGGATTCCTCTGGGCCCATTCTTGCAACACTGGCAACCTGTCCATCATGACCATCTCTCAAAGAGAAGAGCGTCCCTCCCCTCAGCTGGTCTAACCCAAGCTTATAGTGTATTTGTCAGGATGTACAACCTCAAAGAGTGCTGATTTAAGGGAACTGAGCCGGACCCTCCGTCCATTTTATTCATAAGCTAACTCTCCGCTATTGATTCTGTGACCACCAGGGTGCTTAAAGCTGATACATCCACACATTCTTGAGGAAATGATGGGTGAGAAGTGTGTTTACCCTTCAGCGGATTCAATTTGTGCTTTCCCGCTGTGTCAAAGGTAGAGATGAGGTCATTTCTCCGTTCAATCAATTGGCAATGTCTCATGTTCATCTAGCTGATCAATAGCTACTACTTAAGAAGTTTGATCTTCTTTGTGCGTGAGATCACAGATCACATTTGAATGCATTAAGAAACAAGGTTTTTCTGTCTACACAAAAGCTTGGCCTCAGAGGCCATTGTGACACAAATGTGGTGTCTGTGATAACAGGCTTGGTCATGCTTTATGGATCCAGTGCGTTTGAAGAGTCTTTCCATTTCCATCTGACAGAAATGTAGGTTTAATCTTACATTAGGTTGTCTATAGAGCATTAGCTTTTTATGTCAAAGGGGCAGAATATTACCGATGCTATGCTGCTCCACCGAAACAAATTGCATGGTACTCTTTAGAAAACTAATGGAGGCTTTATCGATTCGAACAAGGCCAGGCACTTGCTTTGTCTCGGCTGTCAGATTGTGTCTAAAGCAATTTCATAAAGATCATTATTTTCTTTCTCAGGATGTCTTGCAGCCAAACAAGATCCTCCTTCGTTCGTACGTGCCTTTTGTACTGCTTACGGCGGCAGCTCTTATGGTCCAATTGAAAATGAATTAGAATAGAATGACACATAATGAAAATCACTAAAAAACATTGGCACGTCACATCCCCTTAGCTTGTTGCACCCTTGAATAGATTGCTTGTGGGGTTCCAATTCCTATTCTTGATCTAACACAGTAAAAGAAAATGGGTTTAGCTCACTGTAAAGGACAAGCCATAACATTATGGGTCATAACAAGCGGTGCCACTCATTTATCTTCTAATGGCATTATACCGTGTGGAGGGAAAGGTGCTGACATGGATGTTAGTCATGCAACAAAGCGAGATAACTCAACACGTTGGCTGCACTTATGGTGATCATCATTGACATAATTGACGTGGCTGGCAAGCACGGCAGTGTCAAACTGTAACCCAACAGGTTGGCTGAATAACATTATTCAAATGATTGCATGTTTTATGTTGTTTACTCATTGAAAGCCCTTTTGTCTTGTGTAGTTGGGTAGCATTTTGAATGCAGAATCTGTGATCCATGAAATTCAAAACACACAAGTGGAACATTGCTATCACTCCCGAATTAATTGATGGCTCTTGTGGTACACAAGGACTAACTCAATGCAAATTGCTGAAGTTTTAAGATAGAAGAAAAAGGCAAATGTTTTGAGTTATGCTCAAAACATTTGAAACTGAAAAAACTGAAAACGCAGATTTCTAAGTCTGCTATACCTCAAAATGTAAAGTCATTGTTTGTGCATCTGTTGCTTTTGTACAATAGCTGAAGTTTGGGCAGAATGAATCTCCTGTCTTCCAGAACTAGGCTTACCCCCTCTCTCTGCAACTGTCAATATCCCTTTTTTACTGTTACATTGTTGCTACATATAGTTTTATGTATATGTTTACAGCTCTGTCGATGCAACCGCAGGAAGGGAGAGGAAAAAAAGAAAGAAAAACAGCTGGTGATTCTGCTTCATCATAATCATTACGGTCCATTCCACATGGGGGAGAGGAACTTCATTATTGTACCTGCAGGGACTGTTAAAACCAAACTCATGAATACAGAAAGCTTTCTTCCGTGGTGTGATGTTTCTTTACAGTGCTGCTGCTATGGAATTTTGAAAGCCACGTTCTTCACTTAAGAGTTATACATCTAGTATATACACTGCGTACACAATACATTACAAGTTTGCTGGATTCACTGCTTTGACTGCTAAACCAGCATGGGTTTGCTAGGCGTCTGTGCTCAAATAGATGTATGTATAAAAGGGCAGGTGGGTCACTGCTTTTTCTAACCTAGTGTTTCATCATCTGAGAAGTAATGCACATTTTTCTATTTGGTATGCATTGATGTGCACTGACGTGATCTGACTCTAACGCACATCTTTTCCCTTTCATAACATTGACTTAGCCAGCGTCTTCTCCTCACACACAGTGTACCCAGTATTCCATATTTCAGAGGTCATTATCACCAAGGAATTCACAGTAAGGGCATGAATCAGACGTACCCTAGATAGCATTTCACCACACAGTGTGAAACACAACAAAGGTGAAAAAGAAAATCATATTTTAATAATGATATGTATTCAGCAAATGAAATATGCCAGACTTGCACATTTGCCTTGCTGAACAGACAATAAATTATACCTTGTGCATCGCCACATAAGCCCAAGGATAATACTACATCCAATGAGTTGAAAGGAAATAGGGCTTGTGGGATGCAGGAAACAGAATGTCCTTGCTTAAATCAAGCGGCAGGGAGAGGAAACACTGACATGTAGGTCCTGTTGGTGCGATTTACCTCCTGCGTGTGTTCTCCAGCGTGCCTTGGAGCACATCTGTACGATGAGGTTTGCACATAAACACGCAGCCTTGCTCTTTCTGCAGATAAACGTCATGGCCACAAACATCTGCGCACGTCAAGTTAACATGCTGAGGTGTAGTGACAAATAGAAATGCAGACATGCACACACACACACACCTGCAAATATACACTGGAGCTTGACAGACTGTATGCACTATCTCGTGTTTGCTTTACTACATTGCAAAGCAAATTCCTGTAGCTCTAAGTCTAATTTATCAAACAGACTCTGTGAGTGTGTGTGTGAGAAGTTTCATCATATATTCCGAACACACACTCTTCTTCAAGATAGTGAATAAATGCTGCAAGCAAGTGTAGATGTGCACACACAGGCACAGAGGCAGCCGTGTATACATATGCATACACAGCCACAAAGGGTCACTTGCCCACACACACACACACACATACACAGTGCTGCAGGTTCTTATGGGACTCTGGAGAGGATGAAATATTGCTGCAGAGGCCACACACATGCACACAGTCCATATCGAAGCACACACACAACGAAATCAACACACACACACACAAACACACACACACATTGAGGATCACTGAAGCAATCTTGTCAGAGATGGAGATGTGTGTGAACAGAAAAATCATCTGCTACTTCTTCTACATGTCAGCGGCTTGATAACCTGACAAATAACATGTTTACACACAAACACACACATTCACACACACAAAATGTTAGCATCATCTGCCATTTGGTTGCCACACCTTGACAGATGTCGGTACATTCCAGTTATCATGTCAATAGTTGACACAATCTCTCTCTCTCACTCACACACGCACACACACGCACACACACACACACACAATACACAGCCCATCTGATTTGCGGGCAGACAAAAAGGCAGAACTGACATGGAGGCAGGGCAGAATTAAAACTAGTGACATCTCACCCCTAATAGTGTCTGATAGGTAAACAGAGCATAGCCACCCACCTGCCTTTTGGCCCAGGTGGAACCACTTGAGCAAATTGCCTCCTTAATTGATGGACTTGAACTGGTTGCTGTGTGCTATCTTGTGTGTGTGTGTGTGTGTGTTTGGTTTGTGACTGCTAGGGTTTCTGCCGGTACCTGTGGCTAGGGGAGCAGTAATAGTGGAAAGAGAAATCTGTCAGCCGGTAATGAAATAATTGGCACAAACGGTTACACATGCGGGCTCCCGTGTGAACACACACACACACACATGCACGCAATTGCACTTTCTAATGCACATAAATACACACACATGCATAGACACAGGGTTCTCATATATTTGTAACTGCACACACACACACACACACACACAGCGTCAACCATGAGTACAGATAACAGTGTAGTGAAGGAGCCTGATGCACCATTTCCTCTAGTTGTAGCTACAAATGAAGTAACCCACTGGCTGAATATGGACAGACTGTGACAGCAAATGAGGCGGAAAGGAACAGACGGCTAAAATGTAGAGTTGGAGGAAGACAAGGGACAGAAGAAAAGGACTATATATATAAAAATTTACTAGCAGAATAGGAGTAAAAAGTACACGAAGGGAGTAAAAGAGTAGAATGATGATGGAGGAGGAGGGAAGAGAGAATGAGACAGACAGAGAGAGAGAGGGAGAGTCACAGGTTGTTGCCGATGGGTTGCTTCCTGAAATAAATTCTTTTTGGGGGAGGGTTACCATGGCAACCCAGGTAACGACAGACAGGGATTGGTTGTGCTAGTAACCTGCACTAGTGCTGAGAGAGAGAGTAGGATATCATCCAAAATCTATGTACAGTTTCTATCCATGTCGGATTTGGTTCAACTACACTATGTAGGATTATTCAGCACTGTATTTCAATGGAGGGATTAGAATTAAGATTATTAGTCAACTTTCTGTCATTTTCTTTCTGCAAAGGGGGCTAATGTACTGTTTGTGTCAGAAGTTACTTGCTGCTTAAGATGCTTATCGCTGTCATTACTTTGAGAGTGGCATGACAGAGGTCAAAGGTTTTGTCTATTTGTGATAATGTGCTCAGTGTCAAACTCTCTTCCCCCACAATGTCTGAAAGAGCTTTGACTGTGGCAAACCTAAGGAGGAGTTTCTAAAAATAGATAATATTCCATTAAACTCTCAGATCCTTTACTTAAGTAGCAGTACTGCAATATAAAAATACTCCTGTCTGACATTGAAATTGTCACTTTTGTAAAAGTACTTAAGCATTATTAGCCAGATGTAACTGAAAAAAGAGCGCTGTGACTGCTACACTATTATTTATTATATTAGTATTGGATTATTATTTCTGATGGTTTTATATGTGTGTAGCATTTTGCTGCTTTAGTTGATTGAGGTGAAGCTAGTTCATTATTACTGTATTATGTACACTTTTGGATAGATCATCATATGTTTTGTGTCTAAAATGTAGCTCAGCAAAAAGCACAATATTTCCCTCTGAAAGAACAAGCATCTCAAGCTGGTACTCAAGGTCAGCACTTGAATCAGAGTGTTTAGTTGCATTCCACCACATGAAATATAGAACCAATGAGTATGCAGAAAGAAGTAAGATGTGTGCCTTTAATGCCGATTTGAATGCCTGTGAATTGTCTGTTCTTTGCAATTGTTTACGTTGTTACAATTGTTTACATTTTGATTGGTGCTCATCTTTAATTTCTTCAAGCGACAACCCCCTAGAAATAAACATAATTGAGGAGTTCATACAAAAACATAAAAAAATGTAATCCTAAAACATACCTTTATTATCATGAATCTTTAAAGGCATCCTGTATTGCTCTTATTTGAGTAAAAAATCCCAGTCAATCCATTCCCATGTCCATTATGTAGATACGTTTGCTCCCACTACGAGCAGAAAGACATCCTGCTCCACCGGGGTCAAAGGTAAATATGTTAATGATGCATTGCTCCTGGTGCCTCTCTGCATTTCCATCAGTCTCTGCCTCGTTATTTGAAAAAACCTAATCAGAAAAAAAGTGTAGCCAAGTAGCATTCAAACTTAAGATGAAAGATTTGATCCATGTAGAACACTATGTTTCTTGTTCCTGGTTGCTGATTAAACCCTCTCCTATACCATTCCTTGCTCTTTTGAAAGCGAAAAATATAAATAGTCGCCTTAATTAATTCTCATTCATGCTGCTGTCACATTTTACAGTGTGTGAGGATCCAACAGTTTGGGTCAAGAGCTGGTCGCGTTTACTCCGCGTCCTCAAAATAGCTCCGTAATGGTGCTGTGCAAGTACATGTGTCTTGTAGTGTAGGCCTCTGGAACTGAGAGGCAATGGAAGCGAGGACACAGTGAGAGACTTAGTTGGGCGTGTGTGTGTTTAATAAATGTGATAGATGCATATGTGTGGAAACTGCACCAGTGAAAGCATCCTTGTGGTGTTGTATACAGTTGTGTAATGTCTTTGCAAGGGTGTGTGCATGCAAGCAGGTGCTCTTCTGTGGGTCCTTTTGTGTATATGTGTCTGTAATGTGTTGGCAGTTGTGTGTCATTACCGACTCCAGTCAACGTGTGCAATCATATTGTGTTTATGTGTGTGTGTGTGTGTGTGTGTGTGTGTGTGTGTGTGTGTGTGTGTGTGAGCTTTAGAGCCTGTAACACAGGCAGTCAATAATTAGCACGGACAGCAGGGGGAGGACAATGAGAGAAAACAAGAGGGAAAACAAGACAACAAAATGAAAGAAAAATATAAAATAATAAGAGCAGCATGTGTAGATGAGTCCCCCACGCACCCGCCCTCTGGTTACCGTGGAAATCCAGATAAGGATGTTTCCACTCTTATTCTGCTAACAGGGCTCTGCATTGGCTCTGACAGAGCCTGAATACCAATTACATTGCCCTGGCACCTCCTCTACTGGAGATAGAGACAGAAATAGGGGAGAAAGACAGAGCGACGAGAGGGGTGGGGAGGGGATGAATGCAAGGACAGAGGGGGACAGAGTGGATACTATATAAAATGACGACAAATGTGAGTGGACAGAAAAAGGGAAAGGAAAGAATAAAAGAGTGCAGAATAAGGGACTATATGTGTCTTTTGGCATAACGGGTGAGGAGAGGCCAACAAAAGGAGGAAAAGAGGGAGTATGTGAGCGTTTTGGGAGCACTAACCAACTGGCACTTAACTCTATCAACACTCCCACTGTCCACGACTGTTCATTATCTGAGGTGATCAAGGCAGCATAACAAAGTGTGCCCTCCCACCCCCAACCACCCTTTACTGTCCATGACCATCTTTTTTTCCTTTGCATCTTAAAGTGACGGCTGACCATCGTCAGGTAATAATAGTGGAGGCCTGATGATAGCTCTGGTGCTGAAGCCAATGAATAATTTATCATTTATGCTGCGCTGCAGTGAGAACATAGTCTCCTTTAAAGCACACTGACTGTCTGTTACCCAGCCTCCAGCCTTGGCTTTAATACTGATGCACACACACGTGGACACCCATACTCACACACGCACAATTGATTGCACGCACATGCATATTTATTAATGTAGGACTTCCTCTACATACATGACACGCTCTCTTCTCTCTTCACCCTTTTTTGCACTTGCGTATTTCCTTCTCTTTTGTTACACAGACTGCTGCCGCTACATTAAGCAGTGCGGTTTCCTCTGTGGGAGCAGTGTGTGTTGCCAAAAGAAGGGTGCGGGATCAGAATTCAGGTTTGAGGAACTCTTTTTTTTTAAATGGACATGCTCTGAGAAGAGCTACAATGCAATGAACTCTTTCAACTCCCAAAGCAGTAACGTGTCACTCTTGCTGTGATCCACAATGCATTCCTGTATCTCTCTTTCTCTCTTACTTCCTTCAGCCGTATATATATTTTTAGCTGGAGTCAATTGCCAAGCACTACTTTATGACGGACACAAATACTTTGTTAGCTTTGAAAAGCAGCAACTGTGCCAAGCCATCAGCTCCTGCTCATCCAGTTATTGTGGGACGCTGTGTGTGGACGGCACATAGTTCTCGGCTGCATTGGGAGTTATTGGACCATGTATCTGATTGCATTTAGCACTTGGTGTTTGTTGAGTGAAATGGTGTTTTTTTCTGCAGTAAGCAGGTCTACACAGGGACTTCAAGTTGACATGTTTGATTAAGTTGAGCAGTTTGTTCTGTTCCCCTAAATGATTTCACCACCACTCTGTACGGTAGATTTTTTTATAATAGAAACTGGCATGATAGTTAATTGATTGATTGAAATATTTATAGCAGAAACTTAAGCCAATCTTTGTTCATTTTAATTGATAGCAACATAATTCCGCTTTTTAGACAGGGTTGTTATTTATCAGAAAATATTTAATGGTAAAAATAAGGGTTTATTTCTGATAAGACTGAAGGTAAGACCCCTTAAGCTGAGCCCGACACACTTCCAGGTACACAGTGAGATCATGTCTAAAAAATAAAAGTGTGAGGGACAAAAACATGATTCTGAAAAATGGTGATTATGCCAGTATGGTCAGACTTTGGAACCATAGACCATCATTCTAAATTATTCAGTTAAATGAATAAATAAAATGGCTGATGGAAATGTTTACTTCTGTTCCCAGGTTAGTGCCATCCAAACATTTATGATCTAAATTTGGTAGTTCTAACAGCGCTGTGTAGGCACATATCCTTGTTAATAAATTGAGTGACTCAGTTATTATCTTCAAAGTGTGGTGGGGCTATTGTGCTTTGGGAGTAGTTTTAGGTGCTAATGCTAATAATACAAATGTTTGCGTAGAATGCTCCTGCACACATATATTTAATTAATGAGTAGTAGTTTATGGTGGTAGCGGCATCTTTTGCGATTTTGTTGAACATTTTAATGACAGCACATGCAGTGTAACTCAGGCAGCGTTGGTAGATTCTGCCTGGGAAGCTAGCAGGAGAGGAAGGGGGTGGTTTATGCGGTTATGGTTTGCAAACGCACAAAGAGAGAGATGCAACAGGACTCAATCGAAGCCAGAGACTTACTAGCTGAGACCGGTGGCTGAGACTGACACAAGTCCAAATGAAAAGACACAACAAGACTCACCTCCAGAATCAAGTGCTGCAGCCTTAATTTCTGGGTGTACTTCTACTAGCAGAAGCTATTTTGCATAGCTGCCATTTTTGATCAGCAGTCTTTGAAAAGATTGGGGTTTTTTGAAAGTCAAATTTTAATTCCTCTGACATTTTGGAGGGGGTCAAATATGCTGCCTCTAATAAGGTTGCATAAGCTAAGTAAAATAATTTCACAGTGAATCACATGCACTAGAAAATGAAGCTGAGCAGTTTCTTTTTTCCAAGCTATGACGGTAGAGCTTTAATTAGTCTGTCACATATTTTGCAGTGATTTTCATTAGGGCCCTATGGAGGAAATGCATAACCTTAATATTTAGCATGGTGGAAGTGAAAATTAAGGTAACAGCATATCTGTCAAAGTGCTTGTATTAGAATTCTCATGCTTGTCAAATTAGCATTTTGTTTATTTTAAGCGGTGTGTTTTAATGCATTGAATATACTTGCCAGTAACTGCAGCACTTTAGCTTCCCAGAAAACTATAACTGTACACAACAAAACCTTCTCTTTAAAATTAAATTGTATCCCAGAGGTTCCAGCATGGTGTTCATACCAATCCTTACCTCTTGCCTGCTGGGAATATTCCATACTATTTCAGTATGTGTCTCTTCTTCTTCTACTTCTGCTTCTTCTCTCCTGGCTTTCCTGCACCCGAGGCACGAGATTGTGATATCTGTGCAACCACGGGGTGGGAAGTAAGGTGTGTTATCACTGTTGACACACTTTAAGAGGCACCACACATGCACAAATGACACACACATACAGGTACTGCATTGCACAGATAAAAAAGATTGTGACACTCCTTCTCGGTGGACCTCAGGGCCGGAGGAGAAACAAACCACATAGTCACACCCTGAAAGTGACAGAAATGCCATTTCATATTATTTTCCACTGACAGTTCAGCTCTACTTGGGTTGATTTTGTTTGAATTTACTATCTTCTATACCCTTTTTTCCCATTCTTTTTTTAGTTTAATGATGTTTTAGACCAGATGGTGGATTTAATGTTAACAGAAGTTATAGTTAGTTTTCTATACGCCCTTGCTCATGCATGTGTTTGCTTTTGTTTTGTTGTGTGCATTCTGTTCGTCATACCAGTGGCCAGGTTATCTCCTCCTTTATCATTATCTCCTACACTAGCTCATAAATCTGTGTGCTGATAGCGCTGCTCCAGCACCCTAATGCATATTCATAACGCCACCGCCTAAATATTCATGAGCAAGCGTCTGGCCAAACAGCTTCCCCCGCCAGAATAGTGAAATATAAGACACAGTTTGCCTTTTTATGCGCTTGTTTTTGCTGCTGTTTGTGGCAATGGGTGGGGAGCTTTGGAGGAGATGATGTATTTGCATGTCTCAAGGAGAATTATGGCTGCAGAAGTTTCCCCCCAACTATGCAGACGACTTCACCGAGGTAGTTCCCATTTGAGTTTTTTTTTTTTCTCAAAATTGTCCAGGGGCTGGTTGTTGAAGGTGAAAAATGAGCAGAGTAACAACTTTTGATAGGTTTATTTAGCAGAGATGGTGCACATTCATCACGGTTACAACAATAAATGACATATTACTGTGCAAATTAGAGATGCACCACTACCTCTTTTTAACAACCAAAACAAAACAGTAAACCGAATGCATTTTTATCAGTTGAAATCAAGTGCCACTCTGATACCTCTTCTCAATTTTTATCGAACAGTGTTATGTTGCTGTAAGTCAAATCTCCTTCCTCCACTGGAGAGCTAACCTCTTTTTTATGCTTTCTGTTACCACTCTTGTGTATGTGCATTCCAATTGCAAATGCATCTATTTTTCACACAATCATAAGTGGTGCAATCAAAAGCGATGTATTAAAGTATTGACCCTGGCTAAGACCCTTCTTTCTGCTTCCCTTGTAGACAGTGGGAATTAAACAAAGAAAAAAGAAAAGCCATGCTCAAAGATGTCATCAGACCCCTCCCCCCCAAAAAAGTGCTCTTCCAGTTATTCAGTTATTCTCTGGATGAATAACTTGATCGCAGGTTGATGTCAGACGTACAGAATGGGAGATGAGGAATGCCAGGTTGTCATACACAAGAAGAGGTTGTCAGGATCCTGTCTTTTTTATTAGTTACAAGTGTTTGCTACTGTATATTTTTCAAAAACTATACCACCAGGTCAGTCGTAGCGCGTTCAAATGACATCTAAATATGAAATCCACAATGACATTTAAACCTTACTTAAAGCAGTGCTCCGTTTTCTAACCTTTATCTTCAGCACTTTAACATTAGAAGTAATGATCAGTACAAGGTGTAAAGTTTGTCAGCACTCCCTGTGTTGCCATGGGAGCCAGCTTCAGATTGGCCCCAGAGTGTTGTAGTCCTGGAGACGTCAAAAACTACAGTAATAATGGTCATCTCCTTTTATTTAATATCTAACCTTCTACTTCAGCTCTTCCTCTTGCTTAAACACCGAGGATAGTTACATCCTGGATATTGATAAATGAGAGCCTTTTAGCAAACCTGATGATTCAAGCTTAGCTGAACAAAATGTCTGGGCTTATAAGATTGGGGTAACTGCTAAGGAACCCAATTATATATGCTGTGCAAAAGAAGGCCCTGAGGGAATTTCTCTATTAATGTCCTCTTCCCTACTGATGTTTAATTCGCTGTGAGTTTTCTATTTCCTGCACTTTCATTTTACTTCAGCCTCTAACATAAAGTATAATATATACCACACAGCCGTTTACCATGTTTATGATTCATTGAGCATAATTACATTACTGTAATACATTTTAAGGGAAAACACTGCAACTACTGTAAGTTACTAATTAAACCTTTTCACCAGTGGCACTAAGTCCACAAGGAGTTCTGCTTGAAAAAACATCTCACAGGTAGCAGCCTCATCCTCCTACCTCATTGCAGTGCGTATGATTGCAGGTTATTGATACCACAGGAAATACTGCTGAAGTGTTGATAGGTAAGGTGTCACTCATTAAAGTTTAATTACTTCTCTAAGAAACATGTAATTTGATGTAACACGATCCTGATTTCAGAGCATTACAATCACCAGGACATGTGATCTGCCAGTTAGAGAATAAAGACCGTGTCACAAGTAGCAGTTGATGGAGGTATGCTGAGGTTAAAGGGCCCCTCCACTGAAAAATGTCATTTGCTTATTGTTACTTCACTTGGATGTTTGACTTTGACTGTGCAGAATGATGTACAGTATGTGCAGGGTTTGACATCAGAAGTCTATTTTTACATTAATCTGCTGAAAGGGGAAAGTTTCTCTGCTCTCTGAGTTTAAGAGGTGTATGTACCAACAGGATTTTGTGACATTACAACTAGATTGGAAGCCAAACGTGATCTAGTGTACAACGTACACAATTGAAAAATGAACAGTATTTGCATTTTTTGTGGGAAAAACAAATCAGACACATGTCTGGTGGGGATCTTTAAAAGTTTACTTCCTGTATTGCTAACGTGTGTAAAGTGCAATGGAAATGTACATGGTGAAATTATGGTCTTTTGAGTGTAATGGAAAATAAGAAGTAATTTAACATTTTTTGTTCCCAGGAAGTAATAAGCGCATTCGTTGTTTTTTTATTGTTTTTTCGAGCAAACACATAGCAAATAAAAACAAGCATGTTCCTTTAAACTGCGAGGTGTCCATTATTTATGCCACATCCATCCATCCATTTATCCATCATCAACCGCTTAACCTGCGTACAGGGTCGTGGGGAGCTGGAGCCTATCCCAGCTGACATCGGGGGGGTACACCCTGGACAGGTCGCCAGTCCATCGCAGGGCCACACATAGACAAACAAGCACTCACATTCACACTTAAGGACAATTTTAGAGACACCAATTAATGCATTAATGCATGTCTTTGGATCGTGGGAGGAAGCCGGAGCACCCGGAGAGAACCAACAAGGAACCGGGGTTTGAACCCACGACCTTCTTGCTGTGAGGCGACAGTAATTATATTGGTTATAGGTTATTATACTCATGCTCTATATACCAGTCTTGTTTGTATCCATGTTAGGCTGTTTCTATTTTAGCTGTAGCTCATAAAAAAAGGAATTTCTAGAGAACAATCAGTGGGCCGGTAGGAGGTAAGAAAATGTACTGTTGCTGGTCCCAGGATGAAATGTGACCTAGCTGTAAAAACATCACTTCACTCTCACCACCAGGCCACATGGTGTAATTTTGTTATTGCAGATATGCAGCATGCTCCTCTTTCGAAATTAAGACATGGAATAGTTGTGTGACAATGACAAAATGACAGCGCCTGACAGCTTGTTCCAACATCTGACAGCCTAACGTCCCTAACATCGCATTCCCCCCAGCAGGCATCATGCGGACACCAAATTATTCATCTGTGGTACATCTGAAATGGAGGAAATTTTTCTTTAGTTCTCTCTTTCACATCTTTCAATCGGATGGCATTCCTGAGTGTGGGTAATTTACTTTCCAACGAGGCAAAATCTGTTGCACTATCACTGACACTCTATTCTGTGGGAGCGTAGCATGTGCAAGTGAGTGTGTGTGTACATGAATGAAAGTCTACCTTAACAATGGTCCGACATGAGATGAGCTGTGTGCTTCATGCGTTGTGTAGTCGTCTCATTGTCAGTCAATCAGCTGTCAGCAGCATTATTGCGATGATTAGGAAAATGCCTTTTATTCATACAAGAGAATCATCTTTATTTAGCTCATTTGCGAGAGGAGAGGCGAAGTAAGGACTGATAAATCTGACTGAATAACTTAGGTCATGGCAAAGGCCACACAGTTATTTATTTATTTTACTGGTTTTCTCATCTGTCTGTTCTTGATCTCTCCCTCATTTTCTTCTGTCTCTAACTTGCCTTCTCTCCCTTTGTCCACCATCCCATTTTTTCTTTGGCACTTCCTCTCAGGGATTTCACATGCAGAAACACAATTTGCAAACTTTAAAGTCTGAATGTAGTGACAGCTGCATGCTTTCTCGCTGTCTGCCTGGCTTTTATTGGCGCTCCAACATCCCACGATGGTAATTGGCAAGCTGCTAATCAGGCACAACATAGAGGGTCTTTTTATTGGTACTATGACTATTTTCCAGCATGAAACAGCTGAAGGCATCTGGTAATTGAGTGTTCGCTTA
>JAPMOB010216075.1:0-13792 GCA_029875015.1 Lepomis gibbosus | reverse complement strand
CGCAAAATGTGGGATGGAACATGACTACAGTCTCTGTAGTAGGCCTTAGAAAGCTATACTAACCTAAATAGATAGACTACGTTCATATAAAAATTTTGTATTTCAATACCAAACTTCTCATAATATTCAGCCTCACATAAGAAAAAATAAAATCCATTTATTTTAAGGGCTGCATGCTTAAAATAACATACTGTTAAAGCCCCGCCCATTTCAAGACAAACCGACCAACTTCCGGGTTAAACCCCACCCACTCTCTGACTAGGCCCCGCCTAGTCAGAGTACGGATATAGATACAGATAATTCACATTGTTAACAGATAAAGATACTTCTGGCACTTCTATTTTGATAATTAAATGTGTACTGAATAGCTCTTATCTCTTCTTAAATTACTGTTTATGTGTCTGATTGTGTAACTCGTCCTTAAAAAACAAACCATACCATAATGTAGACATGTGATTTTTTACGTTGTAGCAATATTTCCTAACAAATAGGCAGCATGTGAAATCCAGTGTAATCAATCAGAAAATGAAAAAGTCTTTACTCTGCCTCGGCATGCTGTCACACGTCTGACAGACCACCATGCACCATACGGAACGCTGGCCAACAAATTTTGCCGTTTGGCTTGATCATTAAATAGGTTATTAGGTTTTTCCAACTCTTGTAAATATTTGTACTTGTGCATTCGCTTTCATTTCAGAGGGAACACGTGGGTTTTCTCAAGCTGCTGCCGCTGTGGTTTCAACTCAACTCCCTGCCAAGAGACACACCCTGACTCTGATTAGCCCTGAACCTGACGGTAACCAACAATGGCAGCAAGTATTACCCAGTCAGAGGTAGAAAAAGACAAGTCTTCACAGAATGCAGGTGGGATGATTTGCATGGGATGCTGCTTTAACGACAATTCTGAAATACGGGACAAACCATGTCCCGTATTGATTCAGTAGTTTAGTTCTCAAATACAGGACAATTCCATATTTTAAGGGACGGGTGGCAACCCTATGTGTTGTCATGATGGATTTCCTGCCTGGGATTCCAATGTAACAGTTCCAGTGCAATAGCAGTTGCTCTGAGCCCAGAGTGGCAAAGGCAGAAACGCCATTCTCTCTATTACAAGTCACTGTACCTACACAAGGATTTTGAAGGTTTTATTTTAAGATCAAGTCATTACAGTAAGGGAATACTTTTTCTGTGGATCAAAACGTGATGAATAGGCTGGACTTTAAAGTAAAATACTAAAATGCAATGACAGGATGCAAAAGCTACAGAATAATTATTAGTTTTATGATGACCTTGTATCAGCATCGATTATCATCCAGAATATTCTGGCGTTATTTACTTCTGCATGAGGAGTGCAGGTAAATAAAAGTCTACAAACAGGACAGCACAGCGTGAGGCAATTACAGCAGCTGCAGAATTTCTAGGCTGGCCTAATGGGTCACGTGTGAATGCAGCAACGAGGGACTTCCAGCAACGCCTGTCCCCACATCTGCTGAATAAATGAAGAGATCTCTCCAAAAAGCAAAATGTTCATTGACAGCTGATCAGGATAGTGGAGAAGGATGCATGTGTTTATATATATATATATGTGTGGGGGTGTCTGTTTGTTGAATGGTTGGAAAGTGGAGTAGCATACTGATCAATGTGACAACCATAGATTGCACAAAGACCTGGGCATACTGATCAGGAATCTGTGGAAACATTATTTTTTGTCACTCTCTAAGTAGAGGAGAAAAAGGTTTAAGCAGGACTGTTTGTTTAATCCATCTCCCACATGGTGCTGCAGGCTTTTGGACTATTACCGCCTGCTCCTGCAAAAGCAGCATCCTATTCCCCCTAGTTCCTGCTGAGATTTTGATCACTGCTGCCCTCAAAAAAGTTTTCTGTTGAAAATCCGTCTCCCACATCTCACAAGATAAAGCATATGTAGGCTTTATGGATTTTTCTAATCTAAAGAAATTATACAATAATTCAGTTGCTCTTATGTTTTACATGTTACCTGAACATGAACTGAAAGAGGAGCATTTGACATATTTTCTACTGTGTATTGAAGGGTCAGATTGGTATTTTCTCAGAATAGGGGGACAGGACCCCCAAAAGAATTCTTAGTTACACCCATGTCATCACAATCCAGGAAGTTACGGTGAATTGAGAAACCATGCAGTTGGGGTTTTTTTGGAAGTCTGAACTTCCAAAAAAGAAGTCCGAGTTCCAGTGGCAGTGCTGTTTACAGATCAGGGGGCTGATTCCCGATAACAATCAATCGTAAAAGTGAAGAGCATTTTGTAGCATTTCCTAACAGCATTTTGTAACAGCCTTTCTACATCCCAAAGCAATATTGACTTGAAAATTATTTTTTATATTTAACTGTCTGTAAGCTGTGCTATATATGAAAAATATATAACACTACACATTTTATTCAGTATTTTGTTTTGTTCAGTATGAGAACAGCTTAATGTGTAGTCAGCAGCTTTCAGCCAGCTGAAATTAATTCATGTTCCTAGTTGGAAGTCAGTTTTAGAATGTAAATTTTGATTGATTTACCTGTTCTTGAGGCAGATGTGACTCTTGAGCTCATATTAAATCTAAAATGAAGCAGTGGTCATTCCTATAATTTTGATGAATGTACATGTCATCTATCTATGTCATAATTTGAGTACTAAATCTACAAGTGTGTGGCAAACTGCATACACGCTATAAATAAGGAGAAAAGCGAATATAATAACATCAAGAAAGTCATGTCAGTAATTATAGAGATGAATATATTAGATAAGAAGGGGAGGAGGAGATGACAGAAACTGATGGATGATTTGTTGCATTAATTTGGGTTAAGCCTTCATTATATTTACTTATTCATCATTTAATTAATATATTTATTTAAAGTGGCTATATGTAGTTTTCATTGAAATTAAGCATTTTTTTTACAGCATATCTGTGAATGTGTTGTAGCCTCACATAAATATGAACCATCCACCTGTTTTCTCAGCCACTTTGCTGCTATGTGAAGAAATCCATAGGCTGCAACATTCATGCTTGCTCTTGAGCCTCTTACCTTTTTGAACTGCACAGCGACAACACCAAAGCTAACAAAATGGAGTCCATTAACACCAGAATTCGACTGGCTTCCAGTATGACACAGACTCCAACACAAACTCTGTGTAAATATAGAAAAATGAAAAAAGGTCAACATCGGAAAGGCATCGAGTCATGAAGAGACCTTGGCTTTGTTTTCATAAACAACACAGTTAGCTTTCATCCTACTAGACAGGTAAGCCAACATTACTGCAACGCATGCATATTGTGATTTTGTGTTTTAGTTGGCTCAAGTCATGACGTTAGCTTGGTAGCTAACCCAGACCAGTTGCTAACGTTATCCGCAGCAAAATACTATAGTTGTAAAGCTTGCTACATTATTTCACCTGTGCTGTTCAGTCTCATGTCAAAGTGTTTATTTTAACCTGCAAGAAGTGATTAATGGTACAAAGCAATGTGGATTGATATGTTTCTAAAATCAATAGTGATGATGCAAGGCAGCAGTCACTTAGATTGGCAGGAATCTGACCTTGTTTTTCTTTGTATTGTTCAATTTAGATTTTATTGTCATTTTACCAATACTCAGGTAGACAGCTTCTTCCCCGGTCTAGCCGAAACTTACGTGACTCACATAATATACAATAATTCAACATAATGGTGCAGGGCAACACCACCATGGAAGACCCATTCAGTAAGTTACAATAACGTTACTTACTGCAGTCTTAACTGTTATACTAAAGTGTGGCAACATTCTCATTTATAATATTACAGTCCAGCTCACTATCCATTTTCATTATCATCCAATAAAGTTGCCTGAATTACCTGAAAATCCCTGATTTTCCAGCGTTTTGTGTGATGCTATCTCCGATGTGTCGGTCTCTGTTTTGGATCGCTCATTAGTTTGAGGACAAGCACGAGCACACGCTTGGAAAGGTAGTTCATCAGTATGGAAGGTCATCCAAGTCCTTTATGTCACACTAAATGAAAGCTACTAAGTGGATATCACTTACCATTATCTACAATGAAGACAAGCATTGTTAATAAAAGGGGCAGTTAATAGGAAGCACTGACCTTTGCTGTGTTGTACACAGGTACAAGCCACCAGCTGAGCTGAGCAATTATCTTGTTCGCAGTCCAACGTCATCTTTCTTTCCTCAGTGCCTTTCAGTAACAAACAATCAAAATCCCTGCGTGGCATATTGACCAACGTTTTTCGTAGTTAGAGTATACATTTAATAATTTATCAAGTGCTTTTGTTTTTTGTTTACTTGGAATTGCATATCTAAAATATATGTGTGCCATCATTGTCATTGTATTGAAGCAAGTTTTCCGAAAGACCAAACCAGTATTTAGCTAACAGAGAGCGAGACCAACTATCCGGATCTGCATGCACAATGATCATCTTCACAGATTAAAAAGATATTTTTGCTACCAACCGCAGTTTTCAAAAACAATGCCCTCGGGTGTCATGTATACAGAAAAACAAAGTTCTTGTTCATTTTGTTTTCAACAGAGGAACACCCATTTTTAATTCATGATGTTTAAACTCTCAAATTACCATCATTACCATACATCTTTCATTGTTATTCACTGGAATGAACATCCACAAAGTGTGTGTTTGTAAACTGCAGCACATAATGAACTCTTCCAAATAAATCAATGTTATCAACTTGTTTTAGGAAAGTTGTCCTTTAAGCGATATGTTATGCCTTTCTTATATCCATGTTAGACACACATCTCCTTGGGACAAAAGAGTGACACAATCAGTTTGACAGCAGAGATGCTATTATTGGAGAACTCAGAATCTGCCTACTGTTTGAATATAGAACTTTCTGTAATGAATGTCATTGCTTAAAGGTTGAGTGTGTAGGTTTTAGTGGCATCAGGTGGTGAGGGCGTGAAATTACAACCAGCGACTCACGGTGTATTAATTTGCTCTTCGGATGGTCCCATTTCCCAAGTTGTGAAGTTGTGTTTACGACTTCAACATGTGTTCATGTCGGAATTGTGAAAGGAAGAAGGACATTACTACAAATATTTGTTGGATTGGTATTATCAGAGCATATAAACAACACGCAGACATCTAGTTCACTCTAAATGAACAGCAAACTAACTGTTACTGTAACCATATGACAAAATAACATGTTTGCAAAATTTGTGTTTGCATTATGTGATTTTGCACAAATCAAAGTTCTGTGTACTTCTTTATGTCCTAAGTACACATTATTTCTATTTTTGAAATAAAGATTTAAGGAGTAAAAAAGTATTCTGAAAATTCCAATCAGTCACCGCTCAGCCCTCCCTTTCTAAGCGCCCAGGCGAAGGTACAGTGGCCAACAACTCTTGTGCTAAATAATACATGTGGGCCTCTATTTGTCCAAATTTCACTTCTCTTCTTACTTATAATAAACCAGTCGACTGCTACTACTACTACTACTAAGAATACTTCTTCTTCTTGTTCATTTTCTTTTTCGTCTTCTTCTTTGTATATATTCAACGTAGTGACAAAACTTTCTATTGTGACTTTTGTCTGTTTGGGCTACTGTAGAAACATGGTGATGTCCATGGAAGAGGACCTGCAGTGTATGTAAATACAAATGGCTCATTCTAAGGTAATAAAAACATAATGTTTCATTATATAAGCTCTTTATACACCACTGAAAACATAGTTATGTATATTATATTGAATTTCTGTCAATATATATTTCTAAATATTACACACTGAGCCTTAAATTATAACTCTAAACAACTCACACTGCCTTTCCCTAACACTTTCAAAACTGATTTCTCCCCTTTTAGGAAAACCTTATACCTTTGAACAGTGTTTACTATATTCCTTCTCATGTTTGATATATATTACATGGCACACAATGTCTGATGTTACATATATAAAGCCTAATTATAAATACACTATCCCTTGTAGGGCAGATGAAAGAGGCAAAGGCTGGGGATAACACTGCTTTTAGGGTTACATAATTGGAAACCCTTTGCTTCCCATACCAGAATAACCAATCTGCCTGCGACCTGTGACACACAGCATACAGAACACACAGAAGAAGAGTACAGAGTCAAGGATGTAATAAATCAATTCTTTATATGTGGCCATGGAGAGAAAGATCACGATTCTCCCCCGACATGCAGTCTCCCTCTCCTTAAATACACTCAAGTATAAAGACACAACAATGGTAAAACTGCAAAACAAATGGCAAATCAAATCTGGACTATTAGCATACACTCAGTGGCTCTTCCTAAGCTGACAAAAGGAAATGCAAATGGATGTAGCATCAAAGATGTCTCCCTATTCCTATCGTCTCATCCACTGGTGTTAAAATCTCATACACTCACATTTATTGTAGACCAGGAACCTTTTGATTATCAATCACTGTTTACCCACAATCACTATGACCAAGACTTATTTCCCAGAGTTAAATATAATGAGTCCTAAGAATCTGCAACCTAAAATGTACTCCTCACAATATTCCCTTTTGATTTCAAATCTCTTTTTATTAGGATTTGTTCCATCCATCAAAAGCATGGTCTCTGCCCCCCAGAATTTAATTGGTGAGTATTCTGCTGAGTCACAGCAGCTAGAAGAAAAATGTGAAGGTGTGTGTGTGTGTGTGTGTGTGTGTGTGTGTGTGTGTGTACATCTGTCTGGATTGCAAGAAACTTAAGAATGATTGACTGAATGTTTGTTATTGCCCAATGCACATTTATACAAGGCTGCCTTTCTCTCTGTGTCTATGGCCACCAGGACAAACATCACGCATACAGAAAAAACATCCAAAGCTACCATATACAGTGTGCATATTTTGGCAAAAAGAAGTCAGCGGGCATTGGATACTGCACTGAAACATTCAATAAACAGCATATGTCCAGTCTGTTGGGAGATCAGCAATGGATGTTCAAGAGCACAGTGTGTAAACCCAGTGATGAGTAAGCACTTCCAGTATTGCTTTTGACAGATCTGACAGCCTTCCTCCACTAATACCGAGCTGCAGCTTCATCTCAAGGGTGTATGAATTGAGACAGATTATTTGGGGAGTGATTCAGAACTGTCATTATTAAGTCCTCAATGCAATCTTCTGCGATTCAATGGCGCTGCCTTGAACAGTGGTTCTGCGGGAAAAGTCTGAAAACTATTCCACCTAATGTAGCCATGCAAGCAGCATTTCCGAGAATAACCTATGTTCCCACTACATGTGCTGCGGTACAGTGTGTTATGACTACAGTACACAGAAAGTGAAGAATGCAGAAAGACGGAGGACTGAGAAGAAAAGAAGAAATGGGGCAAGTGAGTTAGAAAGGTGGTGGGGGAAGTGGTTTCCAGCTTAGAGCAGCTGATATATTCATGCATCGCCGTGATTAGAATTTCTATTCTCCTACTGCAGTCCTAACAGCAAGTAAGCACGTCTTCTATTCCAGGTAATGTGAGTTTGAAGGTCTGTGTATGCATGTGAATCACTGACCACTTATAATATGACATTAAATACAGTCTGTGGTGTGAATGTGTCTGCGTGATGAGTGTATGTACCTAATGCTCAGCCTGTCTTAATGGCTGGCTGGCTACAGGTCATCACACATTATATTAAGTGTCTAGTTAAAACAGACTGCCATATGGTGTTGAATATTATTATTATTATTGCAGTGGAGTCATCATATGATATTTTTTGTATCCACACAATTAGAATATACAAGTGTTTTCATTCATTTGAGCAGTATTAGTTTTGAGCACCAGATGCTTAAAAGAATGTTGTACAACCCCCCCCACACACTCCATTGACTTTAGCTGGAGAAGCTGAGAAAACCATCCTAACAGTGTAATTTGGCCCCAGAATAATTGGCTCTCTATTTTTGTGAGTAGCAGAACCGTAATGGCGATTTGTAACAAGAGCTTGGGGGGCTTACCAAACAAAAAAAAATTAAAATGCTTCCCAGGATCCTTTCATTTTATGGACAGGCAGTGGTAGATGAAACAGTATGGCTCAGGTGCCTGCAGGTCCAAGATACAAAACAGTAAACATAAAAAGTCATTAAGAAAAGTATTCCTATTTTTTTTCACCTAAAACATTTGAAGAGCAGTTGGCCACAGGGTGGGTAAGATTACAGTTGAAAGAAGTGACAATATCTTCAACAATACAGATAAATAATGTTTAAAGAAAAACAATCTAATTGTTAAGAAATGGTAAAGTTGCCACTGATAAAACATTTTCCTACAAAAAAAGATGTTGAAAAGAATGTGACAGTTCAAAACTTCCTGAAAGTAATATATTACATATGCAATGGATTACAGTGCTCAGAGCACTGGATGGAAAATGCCTACATGCCCACATGTCTTGGTGATGTAGTAAATCTAATTCAAATACTCACCCATGCTTATGTGGCCTGCAAGGTTAAAGACACCAAGAGTTATATGGGGATCATGGCATATTACATTCCTTGGGTAATAAAGTATCATAAATTGTGGCTCAAAGATGCCGTGTCAAGGGTTAATCCCCTGATAATCCAGCATCATGCCGCATAGTCTGTACGTCTGGCTCACTAAATGGCCAGTGGGGTTAGTGTAGCATATGAGCTCAAATGGAAAATCTGATGAGTAACAGTGATTTAATTTGGATGAGCAGAGATGACATCTTCACGCATGAGGAAACTTCAAAGCCATATTTCGTGAGTCACAAATGATTGCCCACTGAGAGTGGTATTCTGGAGTTATGTTAGCGAAGATACATATATCTATATAGATATATATAGATATAGATAGATAGATAGATAGATAGATAGATAGATAGATAGATAGATAGATAGATAGATAGATAGATAGATAGTACACGTCGAATTAAAAACATGTCATCTAACTCACTGAATATTGTTCGAAGCTCATCTTTTTCACAGAGCAGCACACAGTGAATATCTTTTCACTAATATGTTCTGTTCCTGTGCTATTTTGAGAGGCATCAATTTATTTGATAAGATAAAACCACTGCAAAACGAATTCATATCTGAAAATATCTGATTAATCGCAACAATATGGGCTGCCATAGAAACAAACCTCTTCCAGTTTGAAGTAGTGCGTGTGAAGAGAAATGGGAACCAAGCACATCCAGCATCACTGGGGCTCAGAGATCATTTCTCACTTTGAAGTGTGTTGTGGACCAGAGCCTGCAGTTGGTGTTGACACAGACTGGAAGCAAACAAAATCTGGGACATTATCTTTTTAATGATGGAAGAGGAGGTGCAGTTGTTGGTAGGGTTTTTTTTCTTCACTTTTTTCTCTCCAATATTGTGATTGGGAGCAAGTGTTTTTAAATTATGTGCAAGAGTTTTTAAATTGTTTGCCTCACTCAGATTTTTTTGGGAATCATCTTTTGGAAGGTTACAAAAGTCAAACCCTTTGCACAAGGGAAATAAACTGTCGCATTCCTTCATCCACTCAAAAATGCTGGTACAATATGTTTACAAGAAAGGTAACAATTAAGAAATGAAATGTTAAAGGTTTATCAAAGCAGCAGTAATAATTAATTATGTGTTAATCACTATTTTTTACCATGCTAGCAGCATGGCTCTAGAGATGGCAATGTCAGTCTGTCAATCTGTCAGTCAGTCCTTCAGTTTGACCCAGAATGACATGTCTCAACAGCTACCTCATGGATTGTCATGAATGAATTTTGTACAGATATTCATCCTCTAACGCTAAAAAGAGGTTGACATTTGTGGTTCAGAGTGAAATATCTCGACAGCTATGAGATGAATTGCCATATCATTTACAACAGAAATTCAAGGTCTATAGAGGATAAATTGGTGATCCTATGACTTTTGGGGAGTCACCAGCAGATCAAACGTTTCACTTATTCAGTGAAATATCTCAACATGTCCTCAACAGAATGGCACACAATTTGGTTGATGATTAATTGTAAAACATTGATCCCCTGAACTTTCATCTAATATCATCATCGAGACAAAATTTCTGGTCATCCAATACTTTGGTTTATTACCAAATACCTGCAAAACTAGTGACATTACTATCAACCTCAACTGTACTTTCTGTGTAGCGCTAATTAGCAAAAGTTAGAATTCTAACAAGCTAAACTATCGGTAAACATTATACCTTCTAATCATCAACATGCTAGCATAATCATTTTAACATCTAGCGCAAATATTTCAGCCTCACAGAGCCAGTAGCAAGGCTGTAGCCTCTTTGTCTTGTTTATGTATATAAACACTAAATCAAATAACAATCAATTCTCTAATGCAAAGCCCACTGAATCTTTGTAAAGTGTTACTAAAATATACCCCCTGAAAACTCCCCAAACTATGTATCAGCAATCTTGTAATCTAATATTCAAATCAGCTTTTTGTGTGCAAACAGAAAAACTCTCTCTGAGGGTAACTCATATGAATAAGCTTGTCTTAACCGGAAAAAAAGGTTCCTCATTCCCTGTCTGTCATTTGTTGATCCAACGAAAGCATGCTGCTCTGAGTCCCCAACGTCAGATTAGCTTTGTTTGAATGTGGTTGCAGGAGGGCTGGGCGCAAAGTGCATATGCAAATAGACAACCAATTACACTGAAAACTCTTCAAACAAAAGTAGGCCACCAAGGAGAGACCTGTCATTTCTGGATGGAGAAAGCATATAGACAGCAAAGACTCAAACAGTGACAGAGAGTTAGAGACACAATGAGAATAAGTTTTGATTGTAATGTGATGGATTAGATTATAAATTGGATTATATTCTAACTGAGTGGTGTCACTGGTATGGGTGAGAGGGACACTGAGAATACACACTAACACCACTACTGTATATTTTGTCATTGTGTTTATACACCATAATAAATAGTTACCCAGTAATGATCTGCAGTCAACAGGGAAATTATGTGTTATGTAACAATTCTCTATTACATTGATTATTTGTTTTGTGTTTACATGCCTGTGTTGTATAATGAAAATGAGTTAAACAGCATTAGCGTTGGCTTCTCTGTGGGAGTTTTTACAGATAGTTAAGCCAATTTTCCAGAGACATTAATAGTGATTAATGGCACTGTTTTTTAATGCTATTTGTTGGGATAAAACTGGAGTGTCAGTTTGGTGAAAATGCATTAAGACCTGTTATCTCCTTAACAAGGACACTATCATTTAACATTATGGCAGTTTGGAGAATGACCACCATCTGTGTTCAACAAGGCTTGTAAGTTAAGGTTATAGCTTGTGTGTCTATGCAGATTAACATGCACAAATATTTATACCAAATGGTACAGTGGTTCTCAAACTGGGGGGGGGGCATAAAGCCACTTCAGGGGTGTTGTGGATGCCGAGCAGACCTAAAGTTGCATTAATATGATTCATGTGGTGACAAGAACTTGCTATTATGATAGAAAGGCTATTTTGCAATGTCAACAAAAACAAACAAACCAGCATGGCAATTCTTCCGGCTTTTAACACACACCTTTTGATCATCAGTAATTTTACATGGGGGTGGGGGGTATCTGGTGTTTCAGGTCTTTAAACATCAGACACCCTTGCCCACACAGCCTCACTTGCCCAGTGAGGGGTTGATCAGTTCCAGGCTTGTGTCAAAGTAGATTGTGTGGTGCACGGATCACCACTTGGTCCACATTGAGGCATTTGAGATCTTGTTAATGGCTCTTCTGCCGTACAGTCCGGTAATCCCAAAGATCTTGAGTGTGCTGTAGAGTAACTGAGCTGCGAGGCCTCTGCACCAGACCTCAATGGGCCCACACTCCATCCATTCAGTCTTTTATCCAATAGTTATTGAGGTATTTCAGTGGTGGACTCACTGGCCTACCAACCAACTTTTCCATCCCTTTTGCCATGCCACCAGCATGACTAAAAACTGCAACATCATATGATGTGATGTCATCAGATGTGATCATTGTGCTCAGTTACTTATAAAGTGTATGTATCATCATATCAATGCTGTTCAATGTTTGTTCGATAGACTCCAAATCATTTTTTAGCAGGTGCAGTCAGGATGTGCGAAGCAACCTCTCATAGTGAGAAAGTCCTTATTTATTTATGGTTATATTGAATGAACTCACTTGTTCCGATCCCCATGTGTTTGCTGCATACAGTGGGAAAATACTCATGAATAATTTAGATAAAAGATAAAAATCTATGTTTACTGCTCTAGCTGTTTCATATGCTAATGCAAACATTTCTCTTTCACCTAGGGATGCTCTGTGGATCTGAGAGAAGCATTTGACAGTGCACACTTCCCTCACCTTTGAGACTTAGGAGAACTCAGTAGAGATTGGGAAATCAACCAGAAGAAATAGAATAGTGTTTGTGTCTGAACCTCATCATTCTCTGTCAATCTTTTATGCAACAGCTGCTGTTTTCCTGTTCACACATTTTCACTTTCTCAAGCCTTCATTCAAATACATTTCCCCAATTTCAATGGTGTGTGACCACTTTAAAGTGTCTGCATGTACAGTGGCCCAGAGGCTCAAGCTGTCCTCGGGGATCCAACCATAATGAATGTTTAAGCTGACAGTCATCGGCGAGCAGTGAGGGCTTTTTTTGCATAAATCTGGACACTCCCATCACAGCCTTTGGCAGGTCAATAAACGGCGTAGCAGAGAAGAGATTGAGGAAAGTGGTGGAGGGGGGATTTTCCCTACTTGTCAACTCTGTTGTTCCACTCATTAAGCACAGTGAGATTAAGCTGGTGTTGAGACTGAGGAGGAGCAGAGCTGTGGTGTCAGCATGCATGCAGTGGGCACAGTCAGATGCTCGTCATAGGCCTATGAACAGGCAGGGCTGAGAGGCAAACAGACAATTTAATCAATAAGACAGCAGTCAGCAGATCACTGCGCTGGCTATCGCCCCCCCTCACCCACCGTTTTGGAAGAAAAAACTCATTTGAAAAAGCATTTCTCCTATTTAACTTGAGGTTGCTTACATAGGCAAAGAATGGTAAAACTTTGATGTTGTGGGTTGTCTTATGACATCCCTATCCTAACTTCAGCCCATAACTCCAAAGTAATCAAAGTTAATTAAATTAAATTAAATTAAATATAGTTGATTAAATAGACAAGCTGTCCTTTAAAACATTGAGGCCTCCCAAGGTTTCAGAGCTCTATAATATAAAAAAAGTGACTAAACTAGAATTTGCTTTTGAATTGACTATTACTGTGAAAGGTACATTGGCAAGATTTTAGTGTATAACAGTCCCTCAGTGTCTGGGGCAATCTTACGAAGCAAAGTGCCAAACAATGTAACTTGTTTTGACTCCCCAAGAGATTAAAAGTATTAGTTTACTGGATTCACTGATGGCCCCCTACAGTTACTTCCTTACCTTTTCAATTTGTTGTGCAAGTACTACATAGACAATCATACATACAGTATTTACATACAGTAAATGTGTATATAAAGGAATATACCACCTGTTGGCAAAACTATATTTAACTCGTAGGAATATCTGTGTCTCTTTGGTTTGCTAATTGCTTGACTTTCTTCCCCAGTTTATAGGTTTTCAGGGATTTTATCCATACTCCTAAAGCTTTTCACTACTGACTTTTAGCAAAAATTTGATTTGCACTGCTTTCCATATTTTTCTTAACACAAATTTGTGGATACAATCAGCATTAAGGGTAAATATAAAATGTTACACTGCAAATAAACTTAGTTAAAGGCCCATTGTGTACAAATTGTATGTAATGTCAAATCATGACAAGGGGCATAGGTTTTTGCTGAAAATGAAACAATCAAACAAAAAATGGAACATGTATGTATGCACCTTATAGTT
>JAPMOB010216068.1:0-48659 GCA_029875015.1 Lepomis gibbosus | reverse complement strand
GCAAGGAAAAACTTCCTTTTAAGAGGCAGAAACCTCGAGCAGAACCATGGCTCAGGGTGGGCGGCCATCTGCCTCGACCAACCTTCATACAACTAACAGTTACAACTTTACTCTAGGGTAACATTTTTGTGAATGAAACCTGTCTACAAACGCAGTGGAACAGACAGTTGTCAATCAAATATTGTGAATGTACACCTACTAATGAAGGTGGAATTCACCAGGTTGAAACGAGCAATTTACAACAACAAGTTTGTTTGGTAAATCCGACTTGGAGCACTAGTGCGAGTGAAACTCACAGAATAATAAGAGGATGGATGTGAATTTGAAAATGTGCATGAGGCCCAATGTGTGCCACAATTCAGAATTATTCCATTAAATGGATGATTACGGTCTGTTATTGAAGTTTTGTACCCCTAATATAAATCTCATTCACAGCATATGTTATAGCATCTGATTATTTCAAGAAGACACATGTTAGCATACACGACAAATGAAAATAGATAGTCTGTCATGCTCTAATCATTTAATGTGAACTGAGATATAAAGAAGTGAAAACACATGGACTCTCTACGATGTGTCTGGGTTGTGTGTTACTGTAAACTGTCAATGGCATTCATTTTTACATCACCACAAGAGACGGTAAAACAGTTCTTTGCAGTTGATAAATTATACGCCATAAAATCAAGGAATTAACAGTTAGATGCAGGAAGAACTATAGAATGAACAGTGAAACAGAATGGTGGATGTCTTTGCTACCGCCTGAATGGTAATTCATCATGAATATGATAATACCACGGCTAGTGGAAATTCTAGTGGTATACATGTAACCACCACAAAATATAAATAGCTCCTCGCTGAGAACTGAAAATTGAATTTCAAAAGTGCTTTATATATGCATCAATCTGGACGTCCAAATAAGCTAAGGATGGGCTGAGAAAATAAAGGACTTTACAAGTTACATAAGCTACAGTGAAGATGGTGGGCTGCAGGTCTAAAGGGTTGCTGCAGTAAAAGGGGAGTAACATTTGATTCTCCACATGCTCCACAACATTGTCTTTGCTGGCAAAGCAGTTTTAATAATATTGTGTAGCAGGAAGCAGATTTGAGAACAGTTAGACAAATGTCCCTCTCTCCAATGATTTCAAAGTTTATCAGTTTTTGTTTCTCAGTCTCTCTGTTTAGTTTGATGGTGAGATCCAGAGGTCATTCAAAACAGAAAAGCATGATGAAAAAACATTATTAGTTATATGAGTGAATGAACAAAAGAATTTGATGATGAAAGTTATTTTGTGCTCCTGCTGCAAGCGCTAAAAACCCTGCTTATACCAAGATATATTTATCCCTTACAGAACTATCTACTGCATGGAATGCTGTCTTCCAGAGGGGATTGAAATCCAGTAGTAAGACAGGCTGGTTTTAATTACGAGGAGAAATGTACTGAATTATCTTTTAAATACTGTAGATTGATTGACACATAAAAAGCAGCACACATTTACAGAGTAACACTACCTGTTATTCATTAAATTTTAGTCTTGTATGTGTGACTGTGGCTTTGAAGGGCAACACACATGCTTCAAAACACTGTAAGCCCACACACTGGCAATTCTTGATGTGCATCATCATGCACTGACGTCACTGTCATTTTTCGCAGCTTAAATGCACGTCAACTTTCCAGCACGTCTCTGTAAGCCCACTGTATGCTATAACAGTCCAGTAATGCACGTCAAATTATGCAAAACGTGGTAAGGACTGTGGGTGTTGTACCTGACAAGTATGCAAGACAGGAACCTGCAGTACCTCGCTCATATCTGTGTGTTACCCGAAGACAGGAATCAGTTAGCTTAGCTTAGCATCAAGACTGAAAATAGGGTTACCGCTTGCCTGGCTCTCTCCAAAGGTAACAAAATCTGCCTACCACCACCATTAAAGCTTGATATGTTAAATCCAGTTTGTTTAAAATGAAAGAACCTATATAAAACATACATTGAATTACAAATTCAACTGAGTGAAACAAATATTTTTAACTTTTAGGACCCATGTTTTAACTTGGGTATACCTGTTAAATAAATTGTACAGTCAAAAAACTGACAGATTGGGCCTTCATAGAAACAGGTATTTCACCTGAACATTTTCAGATTTAGTAACAGGTGCAATTTCAGATTACATCACAAAACATCTACAGGCACAGGAGCATGAAGCAGGGATTAGATAAAATGAGACCTGCCAACAAACACTGACACAGATAATTTGTTGCAGATATGAGGAGAAACAAAACAGTTTGCCACATGTAAATAATCAAAATATTCTAATCTGAAATGTATTCTGGTACAGCAGCTGTAAATTGTAGTATTAGGACTCATTCAGTGAATGTCAGACCAGATCACTGAAAATAATATACTATTATGGTGGTCAAAACTAGAAGCCTCAAGTTAAAACTTTCTATCAAGATGCTTGTCATGACAGCTCACAGCTCTCAGGTATTGATTCCCACATGAAATGTGTGACTCAACTTCCCCATCCTACAAATGAATTCTTCCCTCAAGTCACTCTGTGACAGAATCGTCTCATTTAACCAGAGTTATTGCTCTCATTAGAGAGGACAGTCACTTCCCCTGTTTATCTGCCTGACTGCTGACCGCAGGTTAATGAATAATAATAAATAATAACACACTAATCATTATGCTTGGAGGGATTAGGATGACAGCTACTCGGTCAAAGAGGAACACAGCACCCAAGGGCGACAGAGACAGGGGAACTGAAGAGGCATTATCCTCCTCTATCTTCAGGATCATCAAGGGTCCTTGAGCCAATTGGATTATTCTGGAGACATTATACACAATTGATTGGAACACTGTTGAGTGAGTACAGCCTTGTGGATGTGTGTGTATTACAAGACTATTACATTTCAGATTGCTGGGCGAGGGAGCAGTGATCATCGTAAGTGCACTGGAGCAATCGCTCTCTTTCAAGGCACCATTGATGAGCTGTGAAATGTATCCTTGGCATGAGGGAAAGTGTGCATGGTTAGATCTCACAAATGCCAGCACACTTATTCTCAGTTTTTCACCATTCTGTAATGCCTTTGCTAAAACAAACTGAAGCAGATATATGGCGAAAGGACGAAAAATTGACAATGGAAAGAAAAAACATTTCTGGCATGATGAAAAATGCATGAAACTGCATCATTAACTCCTGGTGAAAACCCAAAATTTCCAATTCCCTGCCCACAGGGGTAACATGACTTTACTGAACATGTTGTTGCCGGTACAAGGAAGAAGGATGAAATGAATTGCAAAAACGAAGCTGACATCTGTCCTGGCGGTTGAAGCGACCACTGATTCGGCTTTTATTAAAAGAGGAAGCACTACACAGACACACATAGCCACAGCTGCTGCCATTGACAGTGACTATTCAATTTATCGTTGCAACAGTGTCTGGCCCTCAGCCCATATTAGCACCTCGATCTGTCTCTGCAGCAGCTAATTTTCCAAAAATTGCTACACCCACTGTTTCCAGCAGACATGGACATAAAGTGAGGACAATTACCCAGCTCCAACAGTGACTAACTGTAGCAAAAAATGTGTTTTGACAAACATTCAACTGTGCAAAAAAGCTTGATTCTCCAAGCAGGAGAACTAGCCGCCTCAGTCATTCAAATAAGAGGAAGATGGCCAATTAATCAGGGGTGGGTGTAACAAATTAGATTTAATCTCTTTGCTAAAAGAATACCCTTTTTTGTGTGAACTAAAAATAAGTAATTTTATTTTTACTGAGGTACTTTTTATCATTACTATTGCATTACATTTGAAGTCACATCCAATGCAGAATAAAAACTGGAGGTCACATAAGGAGGAAGGATAATAGATAAGGAAGTGTGTGAAAATGAAACAAAAAAAAAAACGGAGCCAAATCAGCAGGTTCAGCAGAGAAGATGCTGCTGTGGTCCAGAGAGGTGACACTCTGGAAAACACACAGACAACAAGCTGACTGGCCAAGTGTCAGAGGGTGTGGGGGATGTGATAGCATCCAGGCCGGGGTTAGAAGTTAGCGAACAGTACAAAAGTGCAATAGATTTAAGGATCACGTCATTAGGGGTTATAGTTAGCAATACTGTACCTTGGCAGTGTTAAAAAGAGGTTGCATCCATTAGTGGAAAAGGGAACACCATTCTAGGTGTGAAAGTGGAGTGGCGTTCCTGCTCAGATTTTTATATTGCTTACATAGGAGTATTACACTGCAGAGTCCCTGGAACCACTCTCTAAAGTAGCGTTTCTGTGTCAGTGTTGCCATCTTAACCGGCTACAGGTATGCTGGAAGCTGCAGTAATGTTGATAGTACTGAATTCTGTTTGATAATCAAAGAAACAATGCAGAGCAAAGCATCAGAGGAGAGGAGACAGCATGAGAGCAGCAGAGCAGAGAATAGCAGGAGAACATGTTTTTGGAAACTGAATAAGCAGCGTTTATCAAGTAAAGAATCAGCTGATCTCATCAACCTTTTATTTTTAAGTAACATTAGGAAGATATTTTTATGTAGTTCTCAAGCTATCATAATAGGTAAAATCAATAAGATTTTGTTTATAAAATAAATCAATCTCTGAATGTAATTCCCCTAATCCCCCCTCCCCACTGACAGGTTATATTATGCATTGAATGAATGAGCAGAGAAGTTGAACATCAAGCAGAGTGCGGAGGACTTTGTGGTGTACAAGACTCAAAATTTTTTCCCCAGCCTTTCCAAAACAAATAACACAAGAACTAAATTGTTAGGAGAGGAATAAACAGTGTGTTCTTCACTCTAAAATAAGATGGACTTGTTAGCATGTCTACCTAATTAGCTTATTACCTACAGATTACTTCCAAGGCCACATCTTCCAAGGATTTAGAAAAACAGGCGGAATGCATTGCAATCTCCCGCTGGCCATCGGCTGAGGACGATTTAGCTTTTTGTTAATCTCGGGAACCTTTTAGATTAGCTTTCTATCCTCTTTTAAAATGTATCTGAATTAAAATTGTTGTCAGATGATAGCTCATGGGTTCACAGATTGCTAATTGAACCAATGATTAGCACACGGAAGAGGGCGCCCTGGGCTCAGATATTCTCTCGCTACACCACGAACCCTGAAACACCGGCCGTTCTCCCTAGAGCCTAAATTGTCATCAGACGATAGCCGATGGGTTTAAGTTTTGCTCTTGAGTTCTTGCTAAAACCATTATAAAAAAAACTGTAGGTGGACCAAGGTTTGATTGACAACTTTCACACCAGCCCACCCAATTAAACCATACTAATAGCCTTTAAAACCACAGCATGGAGCTAGCATTACCTTACTTAGCTTGCTACAGCTAAGAAATTCTGGTAGTGTTAGCTGACATTTCAGATAGCAAAATGAACAGTCACCAGCTAGAAATCAGAGACCTGCTTTTGCGCTCTTCTGTCTGAAATCAAGGACTCGTTTCAAATAATTCTGAGGGGTACATTTATCATTTTAAACTGCACATATTCACATTGTAGTGAAGCTTATTTTTAAACACTCTATGTATAATTTTGCACATAGTGGGACACGATTATTTAGTTTTTGACTTTCTACAGATGACAGTGCTGTGGACTCCCATACCTGCCAACTGCTGGCCTCAGGGGCTCAAATAGAAATCACAGTCAACATCAAAACATAATTGCTGCATACAGTTTTATTTACATTCATTTGGTTTCAAGTAAACACAGCACTATTTTGTAAGTGACAGAGATAAGTAAGGTATGATGGAAAACCACATTCCCACACCACACATGTAGCTGTGGGATTTTTTGCAGTATTGTTAAGAGGGGGCTTTAGTACATTATACACCTGCCTGGGTTCATATCTACCAGTGACTAACATCTTCAGTAGAGTGCCAAGCACCCACATGACAGGAAAAGCCACTGTATTTTTGGCTGTTGGTACAAAATCAGATTTCCTTCCCACAACTGTGCTCAGCCTCATCCCTAGCTTTTGGGAGAAAGAAAAAAACACTTTGCTCCTGTAGACCAGTACCTGTAATTAAATGGATTGTAGTGTCATATATGTAAGTCTTTTAAATTCTTAAAATTGTATAATTGAACACCAACCAGCTAATCGTGGACTAATTTTTACATCTAACCCAATTACCCAAAAACAAACCACTACGGTATAGTATGAACCAGCTGTTTATTTCATGATTTACTTAAAATATGCTGTGACATTCTGTTGACGAACTCTGATGCTATCTACCTCAGTGCCACTGAGAAAGTAAAACTGTCTGATTCCACATTTTCTAAAGCACTGTGATGGTGCTTAACAGAGGTCAGCAAAGGTGATTGGTCAGTTATGGAACTTTCATTCGCCTCTATTGTGCTGCAAAATAAGAAGATTATATCCATCTATCCATGTCCAGACTTACTATTCTGTCATCCCAGCAGAGGATTATCCTGATCTACTTAGGGAAAATGGGATTTCAGTAACTGTACTCTTTAAGTTGCTGGAACATGCAAAATGTCATGGTGTCATAATGAATTCGGTGGTGCTGAAATGTCCCATGCAGACTCATAAAATCTTGTTGAGTTGAAATGAAAATAACTGGCTTCTCTGATTTTGAAGAGGTATGATTATTTTAAAAACAATAAGATGGATTGCTTAATTCATCAACTGTGTTTCTTGAAAACTCAAAACTTCCTTCCAGAAACATTAAATACATTAAAAGATGACAGTCTGACATTTGGTACTACAAACTAGCAAACTGCTCTAAGCCTTCCTGACTTTCTCATTCCCCACCTGCTGCACTGAGGGAAAGAAGTGTATGAATAAAGAGAGTTAGCCTGGAGACTACATCTGTATTCATTTCCCTCTAACCTGTAGGATCTGCAACCCCTCCCCCATCTGCTTTACCCAGCTCCTTATAGTACCATGTCTCCAACTAATTACAACATCTTGAGAAACTAAAGCCAGTGATGAGAAAAGCAGGTGTGTAGAGCTGGGGGGGCCTGCTAACCAGGATTTCAGGCACAACACAAGTAAATTAATTCACCTCGTATTGGGCGACCAAGGAAGCGCAGAGAGGAAGGCATAGAATGAGAGCCTGTACAGAATTCCTCTCAACTCTCACCTGATGATGGCACTAGAGGAAAAGAGAAATGGTCACCAAAGTTATTACAATTCATCTTGATGTGAATGTGAATGTCTGAAGTCAACTTCATGTCAACCTTATGGTGGTGTTAGAGGAAAGGTCAGTGGATTCATCCTCCTGGCACTATGGCTATCTGTACCACATATAATAGCAATCCATCCGATTATTGACAAAGCATTTCATTAAAAACCAAAAATGTCAAGCTAATGGTGACACTAGAAACAGTAAAGGGATCAACAAAGTTATTTAATCTGGGGACAACAAATTTCTGTACAAAATATTATGACATTCAGTCCAATAGTTGATGAGATATTTCAGTTTGGACCAAAGTGGTTTGGTGACTGATATTGCCATCCTCAAAGTCTACCAGAAAAATAACTGTATAGGTTGTTTGTCCAAGCAATTTCTCTTACCTGAACCTAATCTAAAATGTGACCGTTAATTTGCATAACATACTTTAAGTAACATTATGTAAGATTTTGTTTTCTTTTGAGATTGGGCTCCCCTACCTTTTCAGACCATAATCCCCTGTTGTGAATAAGGACAGATATACACGTCCATTTGTTACGATTACATTACTTACGATCAAAAAATAGCAAGTCGACAACTTTGCCAGCACAGCCAAATATCAAGCAAGTGTGACAACGCAAGACATAGCAATATCACTTACTACTCCAACTCTGCGATTACATACCATTATGTCCACAGAGGCCGCTCATCCCGGTTATGTTACTAGCTCAAACGACTCTGGCACTACACTGGTTGGCTCTCCACGAGCGACAGATACTGCTTGAAACTTAGGTGGCAAGCCATTGTCAAAAAATCTAGAAAGCAACCGATGCAAGAGCACTTCCAGTAGCGTTACCAGAGACATTTTATAGAGGAGACATGCTACTCAATCAGATCCTCAATACAACTCTATAGGGAAAGCCCGTAACGGACCACTCCCACTAGAAAGCCAATCATGTGCTTCTCACAGCCAAAGCAGGAAATATATTTCAGCCAATCGTGTGGTTCAACTGAAGTAACGGTCTGTGTCTGAGTAGTAGTGTAACTGGTCGGGAAAAAAACTTTTTAAACCTTATTTTGAGGGCAAAGTCGTCAAACTTTTTCAGCGATTTTTAGTAGATTTTACTGCTGATTCTATTCATGCAGTTTTTATGTCCTAGTGACATAATCCCCATTCATTCAGATAGGAGCCTGGAGGCGTTGCCAAGATGGCTGCCGAGTGGCATGACTTGCTAATAAGGACTTTGGCGTTACTAATGTTTGAGTGTCTGGTAAGTTTGTTAACCTCAACTCCAGATTTATAGCTAAACCTATATCAGTAAAACCTAATTTAACTCGAGCAAACCTGATGTAACTCGAGCAAAGCTAGCTAATAAGTCATTATTTAACTAGTCCAAAAGCAAGAAGACAACTCAGCATCCGTCCTGCATCCTTTCAGCTCTTTTAGCCCAATGCCAACAAGTAAAGCCAGTCCGATATTTACTCTAGTCCAGTGTCTTGCCTGGTCACTCTCTCTTTTTCTCTTTCTCTGATGTCTTCTTCTGCGATGGACTGGCGACCTGTCCAGGGTGTACCCCGCCTTTCGCCCTATGCCAGCTGGGATAGGCTCCAGCCCCCCCGCGACCCTGTACGCAGGATAAGCGGTTGATGATGGATGGAGGGATGGATGATGTCTTCTTCAGTCTCTTCACAGCCTCTGCCATGATATCCATACTATGAATACTGAGGTAGTTTGTTGAATAGTCTTGTTGGTGTGTGATGTGGTGCCATAAAGCATTACGCCGTTGTCGCAAAAGGTTTCCTGCTTGGGATTCCAAAGCCTGAAGTGCCAATGACAGAGATGCCATTCTCATTACAAGTCAGTGTACCGTCAAAATGATTTTGAAGCTTGTTGTTTTGGGAGGCATTGACAAATGGCCTATTTTGTCCTTTAGGTACAGTATGAGGACGTGTGCTAGTGTGTCTAAAAAGAAATATATGCTTTAATATTAAACCTGACCAGACAATGGGCTGGATATGAAAAGGATCCAGACAAATTGAGTTTGCTCTTCTTTAGAGAAGTCTGCACCAAACTCTGTTCCCACAAACATTTTAGATTTAAAATCTTTCTTGCAGAATGTCCTTAAATAGGATTCTCCCTATTTCACCAGTTCTGACAGATCCACCTCTGTTCCACCTTTCCTCTGTGTGTTGCCTTTTAGAAAGAAAACAGGTGACACTAACAGAAAAATGCTGTATTTGTTTGCCTTATTTCAAGTGAAGAGCAAGCTCCTTCCTTTTCCCCTGAAATAAGGGCTCTGCCATGGTTGGTTTGTTCTTCAAACATTTATATATTCCATGGCTGAGTTGTAGTCTGATGACCTGTCTCACTCTCCTTAAATACACACCAGAGGTCTCAGCTCTTCTCCTTACATAAAGTTGGGTGATGTGATTCCTTGATGGCAGGTAAGACAATATTAGCCCAAACTGTTGCAGAGTTAAGGGTACATATTATGGTTGGAAGGATAAGATCTAACAAGGCTTAGAGCCCTGGGGGAACCACTGACCAGCTTTAAGGTTTCTCTGGGTAGAGGGAACTGCAAACAAATGGGCAGTCCAGTCAGCTGGAGGTTAGCCTCAGGCTAGGTGGACTGAAAATGTGCTGGATCAATTCTGTACCCTCTTTTTGTGAGTGGGAAAAATACGTGTATAGCTGCATTACATCTGTGACTGGATGTGTTTAGTTTTGGATTTAACATTTTTAATTTAAAACACTTAGTGTGTATTTAATGCATTTTTTGCATGCTGCAGTACATTTAAATTATTTTCATTCATGAGCTTCAATAGGAATATTTGGATGAGCTACTTTTCATTCTAGTTATATTTTCTAAAATAACCTTGATTCGTGATGCACATTATGATTACTGTAGTAGTGACAGGTACTGAGCTGTTTACAGAGCACTGCAGGAAACCGTACACTCCCAGCTCCGTCTAAAAGGCCAAGCTCTGCTGTGTGCACTGCTGGTTTTGTCTGTGTTTAAATGTAGGAGCGATATGACATACAATGACACATTCACAATACGCAGCACCAAATGTCACAGGTGAAGAACAGTAATAAACATTTGTCACACAAAAGTGTGCAGTTCTATTTTGCCAGCCACAAAGTGTCTTCACTGTTAAAAAAATGAAAATGCCAAGGAGAACTTTAAATAATATATCAGAACCAATAAAATAAGCTACCACAGCATGGAAATGCACATCAGTTAAGGAATGCAAGATAGCCATTTAAAAGAAGTAGTAAAAAATGATAAATACAAACCAGGACTATTTAAACTGAATGAAATTACTACAATGTGCTACAAGTACAAGTACATAAATAAAGCCTAGAAATGAAAACCAACACAATTAATAACAATAGCATTAAACCAAGTGTTTCTGTGTCCTCCTCATGTCCGGCTTGTCTACAGCTGTCCATACTGTAGCAGGTCTCATTTCCTCTAAATCGCCCCATCTCCCGTCCAGCATATCTCTTTGGAGCAGCCTCAACTACGGTCCAAAACCGGTACTGTGTCTATAAGTCAATGAAACCACATATATTATACAACTAATTGAACCATGCAACACACATCAAACCCAAGCAAATGTAAAACATACAGTCACAAAAACCCAAACGTTATAATACATTAGGAAATACAAATGTTAAGATAAAGTTAATAAAATCTTAGCTTAAAAGGATGTCCTACCTTGACACATTTATTTAATTCTAACAGCTGAATGTGAGATTCCATATTGGAATCGAAGCACACCTCAACTCAAGGTTAACTAATTTTATCCTTTTCTAAGTAGCACATGAAAGATAGAGCCATGGCTACATACCAAAAGCCTGTCTCTAACAAGTCCTATTGGAATGAATCAAATGAATTATGTAGTGCCAGCACTTGTTCATTCTTCAATTACATCTGTTGAGGTGATCTTGAAGATTTTATAATTTACCACTCTGTGTTTCCTGAAGAGCATTGTAAGTTCTCTCCCAGACTGACAGAAAAGTTAAAACATGCTTTTATCTCTAGAAGGCAGGTACAGTAACTACTGTTACTAAGAAAGCCATTGATCAGTTACAAGTCAGACAGAACGCAGCTGCTGTTCTGAAAAAGACTAGACATAAAGCCCACATTACCTGAAGGGTCACATGATTTATTAAGTATTCATGGTGTTTAAATCACTGAATGGGTTTCCCCATCTTATCTGTCTGACATGGCTAAGACTATATTTTTGTGTATGTATCGTCCTTAATATTTGAATAGACCTTAAGAGTTCAATTTGCCCAATATCAGTTTTTTTATTGTTATTAGTCAACAATTGGTCAGTTTTACTTATTCCAGACATGTCAGCTTCACAATGAATACAAATTCCAGTTCAAAGTAATTAAATAAGTAGTTGTCCCCTTTTTTGTCATAATGCAAATGGGGATTCAGTATTCCCAAACCACAGAGTGACAGTGACTGTACTGCTATTATCTCCCTGAGAAGGGATGAACTAGGGGCCAAATGGAGTAATGCTCCTGCGGAGGGACAATACGAGGAGGTCAGGTCAGCCATTTGGTGGGGACAGTAATGGCCGCTTTGTGCCTTGCCCTGACAATGACAGTGATGATTACAGGTAGGCCCTCGAGCCACATGAATTCCCAGAGAAGTCGTGGATGACACTGTCAGTTGGCCCAAGTGTTAGGTGGATAGAGCTGACAAACCAAAAACAGGGATAAATGACCAGCTCGCCTGTCACGGGGGGTGTAAAAAACATTCTCCCCACAAAAGTTACCTAATATCTGTTTTTCTGCTTGTCTGTTCCCACTGAAAAAAATTGGAGATTAGAGAGGTCTGTGGAAGACTATTGCCTCGAGGTAAAACCATTGAAATCAAATGGTATAACAGGCAAAATTATAGAGCTAAAATTGTAAACCTCAAGCTTTTTATTACATTGAACTCATTATGATACTATCGCTGGCTATTCCATGTATTTCGATTTTGTAAATGTTTCTCTATAAAGTCATTTTATTGTCTCAGGCAGAGTCTGCCATTATTCATAATAATATTCATATTGTACACACAAAACCCATGCATGTACTGGTGCATGGCACATTTATTGTAATGTGGAAGACAACATTGTTAAAGAAAGACAGTTTGAACAACATCTAACACCAAATTAGTTTGAGCTAATTGGAACAGAATCCTCCCCATAATCCTTAACTAAGGTTACATTAATTAAATTGATGTTTTTTTTCATTTAAGTGATTGACTGTCAAATCTTTATAGATAAAATACTTAATTCTTTACTATGTTTGAGTTGGTGATTAAGCAAAATCACTTAGTACAAAGGTGTGACTAAGTATCTGATAATTATGAGAAATCAAGTAGCTTGTCTTATGCCTGGTGCAATACCACAGACATAACGCCAGATTTAATTGTTTTTTTTAAATTTTGATCCTAATCGTATCGTATTCAGTCAAGACGCAGGACCACACACTTGACGTTTATATTTAACAATTTTCTCACAAAAACTTGCGTGACCAATTGTGACCAGACCAACAAAAATGAACGTTAGTTACTTGCACTTGTATGTGCTATGTAGAATAAGAGATATTAAAGATATTAAACTGTGGATGAACTATTAGCTGAGAAGAGGAAATCAACATAGTTCATTCATTATATAACGTATGCAAGTACACAACATACGTTGGTGATACTTCCCGGTCATATTCCAACGCTATTTCTTCCACAGCACAGTAACCAGCAACAACTGGTATGTCTCCAATTTCAGTTCATATACTGTGTTTGATGTTTGATACTTACAATTCAAAGCTGGTGACCTGAGATTAAGTCTGTAAACCCCTCACACCAGAGATGCTCACAAGTCTTTGAGCTAGAGTCCCACTCAGGTCTCACTTCTCTCGTGGTTATAATGAGTGTATGAGCAGTATCACCTACTGCGCTCACTACAGGCTGCTTATAAAACTGCATAGCTATAAGGGATTCTGTAACTGTAACCTGTTTTCCACTTGCAGAGCACAACCATGTAATGTGCAATGCAATCAATGACGGCTTCAACTATTGTAAGTCAACACATCCCCCAGACTCTCAAACTAGTGTAACATTACTAAATAAAACTGTCACGTTACATGATCAACAATACACCTTAACCTGTTTGCAGCCAACGTTAATAATAAACGTGATGGCAGCCAGCGGGACGTAAATAATTATGTTATCTACCACCACAATTTCAGCAAGCAAACAAACAACTGCTAAAACAAGCAGCAAGTTGACGTTAGATGGCCAATGCTAAGCTAAAGATGATCCCTAACCTATTTTGCATTCAGCCCTTCTGTGTTTGGGCCTTGTTGTATTAAGGGCCAATAAAATATATATATATGTGTGTGTGTGTGTGTGTGTTTTCATGTAAAAAATAACTCAACAAAATTATTTGCTGCTTGCTTTGAATCCAGGGACACCTATTTCATATCAATAACATTAGTACACAAGACAAACAAGACAAGAGTGTGTTACATATCTGTGACCTCTAAATAGGGTATGCATGAATCACATGTGGCTATGAGTCCATCCCTGCACTTGTTGGTACTGCACAGTGGTATCTGGCAGCACCATTGTTGTCCTTGATGGCATGATGTGAAGCATTGTGTGGAAAATTGCCTGCACTGCGGCTGAGGGGCATGCATTGTCATGACGCATGCTTCTACAAAAGATTGAAAATGGGATTCAGCATTGTTGACAGTGTACGGAGTGGTGTATACAGTGGTGTGTACTGTGTGTGAGTTTTAGAAATTTATCTGACAGATATCAGAATCCTGCAGCTGAAAATGTCTCGCATTAAAGTTGATCTTTTTGCTCCTCCAGAGTTCAGCAAGATTCTTGAGGAATAAATCCCAGCTCTCACCTTCCTGGTAAACACAGTCAGGCATGATTTTATTGTTCTAAAGCTTTGTCTCTTTATTTCAATACATCTGTATGGCTTTCCATACTTTGATGTGTTACATTGTATATTCAGACTCCTCAAATCAAAGTTCTTCATGAGAGGAGAAACACTTTCAATTCCATTCCTATTTATCTGTCTGTCAATGAATTAAATTTATTAGACTTCCCAAAGTTTATCAATCAATTTGTTTTTAATCCAACAACAGAAGCAATTATATAAATCCAGTAAAAAAATAATATCCATAACATTTATGTTGTTTCTTTGCTGGTTATTGTAAACAGGTTTTCTTTATGTTTGCAGGGGGATTAATGATCTTCTGCTTTATCTCATTAACTCACTGAAGTGAATACTATTCTATTCTGAAAATGTAAAGCTGCTTACTTTGTACCACTTTTGGTTTTCACCAAATCACTAACATGTGAATTACTAATGTTATTCAGTTACTTTAACTATAACAGCGAAATCTCTATAGCTGATGAAGTTTTTAAAGTAATGAGGGTCTTAGTAATAATTTGTCATCATCAACAGTGCAGTTGTACATGTTAAGTATGTATGTAGTATTAAGGGTTGTGGGTTTCTCATATTTAAAAAGTACTCCTACAATATAATATTGTCCTTCCAGATAGCCTCTCTATTGTTTCAATTTTCAAATGCACTGGGTCATACATTTCCCATTATGCAGCTTGATAGAGTATTTCTTTGGGCCCCCTCCCATTTGGTAAATGCCCACATCTCTGAAACTGTAGACTTTTTGTAATGCAGGCTGTTATAAATCTCCTGTTTTTTCCCCCCAGGCTTGAAAAAGCTCCTCCAGAGCCACAGGCGACATTGTACAATGTTTTTAAAGGCTGAGTAGTACTCCACATGTCAAGAGAACCCAACAATTAAGTCAACAGTTAAAGTTAATTATAAATGTGAACAGGATGAACACCTACCAGAAAGACTTGATTTTAAACTGATCTACAAAGCATTAATAAATGATTCATTACCATCAACATATCCATTAATTATAACTTAGAAAACCTTTGTACAGGGTGCCTCATTAGAAAATGTGAACTTATAGTGTTTGTAATATCCAATTCAGTAGTATCGAAAGATGCTCTCCAGTATTAGAGTCTCACTTTGTGATTTTGACTGACATGACATGAGTGTTTTTATCTAAAAGTCTTGCCCAGTGTAGCGTAAGAAATATAACAGGTCAGTCACGTTTAATATGGACAATGGAAAAATAGGAGAGACAAATGATGTAATGGTCCTGCAGTGTCTGCAGCAAGGCCAGCAGGGACATGTGAAGCTGCAGAGGCAACACCTATCTCATCCTGCTCACTCCCACAAGATTCTGAAGGGAAAAAAATAATCCCGACTCTATAACACAATAACCTATACAAAGGTACATAAAGATACGTTCATATGCAGTCTGCATACTGACCTGTTGTCAGTATGCAGGGTTGATTTCATGACTATGAGCTTAACCACTGCAGTATAAACAAAAATATTATAGTTTTTTTTTTACCAGAGTCAGTCTTTATTTTTATTAGAATTTTTTTCATTTTGCAAAAGGCTCACACACATAAAAGAGGGAGAAGTCTCCAGGAGATCACATCTTTACAAGGCTAATACAGATCATCAACAGACTATATTTGAAGTTTGAACGGTTCTAGACAAAGGCTTTGTTAAATGCATTATTCTGTCTACAAGCAAGATGAGTGTCTGATATGACTATCCTTACGCTGAGTGTAGTTTGGTAACACATATTGGATAAGCATTCAGTTTTTATCAAATGAAACAGATGACTGATATCAACAAAACAAATTTCTTGTTGATCAAACAGTGAAATCGAGCTTTCAATAGATCCCTTTTAAGTAATGACTTATCCTATGTTTGCCAGGTGTAAAATACTTTATTCAACAAGAATAGCAAACAGATGTTCACTTGTATGATGAACCGGCACTGCAGTCTAATTGAAATCAGCTTTGTTTAAATGCACTTTAATGCTGCATTGCTAGCGGCTGAGAAAACATTATATTAAACTGGTGAAAAGAAACAACTGCTAATGGAAACAAATTTGTACTGTTGACTCAGTGTGCGCATATTGATTTGCATGCACCCTCTGGTCTCTTTCATTCCTCCTTGGATTTTCATTAGAGCTAGTGGAAAGCAGCTGAGGCTTCTCCTGCATCACGTCTGTGGCTTAGTTGGTGGTTTTCAGTGGCCTGAGGCGCTGATTTAGCCACACAGGTTCAGAGACACAGGGACGGACCACTGGCCAAGATCATGTGTGGTGTGAAAGGTAAAGGAAAGAGGGTCAGGGCGGTGTGTGTGTGTGCAGGATATTCAGAAAGGCATAGTGTTTCCTTCTAGTTGGAATAGCTCTGGGCAGCGGGGAGTTCTGATAGCCTGTCCAACATTAGTGACCTCATCCCCACTTCAAAGTAAGGAAATGGCCAGATGTTGGAACAGCTCAGGGAACAAAAGCCTATGCTTGAGTTTAAAAAAGGAACTCATAAAGGGACTCAAGTTGGATAAACAACCCTCTACCTGTGAAGGTATGTGGTGACCAAGTGTACCCGCTGTTCTTCCCTGTTCTTGTCTTTCCCAGCAGAGAACTCTCCTTCCATAGAGTCTGCGGGGATAACATGGATAATGAAAGCAACATAAAGACAGATAATGGTGTAATTCCCTGTGTGGCTCCCTGGGTGTACAGTAATTGTTGTTGCATCGTAATGGTGCTTGCAGCACACGTGCCTCTTGGGAAGGGGACATTTTGAAGGACCCTAACGCCGTCATTATCTCCCGCTGAAGTTACCTTGTGTTTCTCCTCGGGGGTTGGCTTGTGTTGTATCAGGCTCATGTCAGAGGCATGTTGGGGGTTCTTGCTACAGAGAAGTCGCTCTGCTGGTGTATTCTTTGGTGGCTTTGCTGGAGACACTTAGTAAATAAACACTGGGTGGCTCAGTCATGTATGAACCAGCCCCAGCTATTATGGACATCTCCTGTATGTGTTCAATGTTGAAAACAGCCCTCCTGGCTTAACCGAAAGCTGATTGCTCCATTTAGTGTAGAAGAGTTTTTATTAAAAAACTGTGTTAAACAAAACAAGACAGTCTACAGCCATGCTAGCTGTGAGACTGCAGGTTTACTGTCATTACTATATTAGTTAAGTGTGTTAGCATGCTATCATGTGCTAATTACTAATAAAGAAGTAAAGCTGATGCTAATGAAAGTCAGTGAGTTTTGCAAGTATTTGTTCATAAACTAAAGTATTGGCTTTATAGTTGCACTAGAAGAAATGTCAGGAGGAGGAGGCCTGGACCATGCTGTGAGTATTTAAAATGTACTGAAATGTGCTGTTCATCTTTTTTTATTATGCTTTTCTTTTTTCATTTCCCTTTGAGATTAACATGTTTTGAGTTTTTGAGCCCATGCATTTTAATATAAAGTTGAACAAGATATTTGCGAACAGTGTGTGTGACAAAGTCATAGTTCACAGGTCCACAATGGCCTTTTTCAACCACAGTTCACTCTCTTTTGGCAAAAAGCTGCTAGCAGTGCCTGTTTGGACTGTAACACGAATGTAAATACAACAATCAGTGGATAACTTGTCATACTGAATAGTCAAAATTTGGCTGATATGTTGCATGACCTAAAGTTATAAGAATCATATTGTCTCTATTTTCATTAGCAAATTTATGGATGAATATCCTCTGTAGACAATCAAGAGAAACTGGAAGTCTATTCATTCAGCAGTACTGTATGGCTATGATGTCTGTATGCTCCATTGTGAGTTATCACTTTAAGAATATATGTTAAGACTATGTTGGAGAATTAAATGACATTAACATTATCAATAAAAAAAAAACTTATAGGCTTATATGTGCAGTTGTAGCAAAAGTCCGGTTGTTGGCACATCCAAAATAGTAAACTTAAGTTCCACCAGGAATAAGTAACAAAAGCAAAGGCGATGCTCTGGAAAATCTGAAATCCAAAAAGAAATGAAGGTACATTCAAATCTTCCAAGACAGGGAACAACATGGAGAACACTCTGAGATGCTCGAAATTTAACGAAGACGACACCACAAAGACTAAATAAAACCAAAGTCATTAAATACAAAACACACACCAACAGGGAGGAAGTTAACAGGTGAGACACATCAGGTAATCAACAGGCAACACCCGTGAACACCTGACACAGACACAGGAACTAAAACTCACAAACACACACAAGGACCAATGCATTTTGTCAAGGTACCACAAACCAAATTAAACAGTCAACCTGGGGCCTTTGGGGCACTTCAAGGTCTGTGACCCCAGGGCAACTGCCCTCTTTCCCTGAAACAGCTCTGCGTCAAAATTAAAAGAACGAGGGACTCATTTATCTCCACTGCAATTACAATCCTTAATTTGCACATGAAATAGTGAAACATCTTCTGTCTGTGCAAGCACTTTGTTTTACACTAATGAGTAACATTTTTGTATTCTGTCAAGCGGTTGACTCCACTCTTGTCCACTCTTATTAACTAGGGTGGATGTTGTAGCAATTTGTTATGCATACAATTATACTTTCATCTGGTCTTATTGTTCTGCTGAGGTTTTATAGTTTAATTATGTTTTTACATCAAATCTCATTTGCAACCAAACCTTGCATACAAGACAGCAGAGCTTGAATTGATCTGGTCAAAATCACTTCATCATTTCATATCCAGTCACCTGAATTCTTTACTCAGACCAGCATTTTAAAATTCTTTCTAGAAGTTCCACTAAAGACATGGGCAATATCTTAAGAAAAGTATCATCCTGTCGAACTGGTTAAAACATGGAGGAAAGTGTCCAACTTTAAACATTTTAATGACTTTAAAGAATTCATCTTTTGGAGAATGCATGAAGCAAGGGGAATAATAAATGTATGGTTTGCCAGCAGCCACCTTCTCCAATAAACAGCATTCAACTAAACCCACACCCCTGAGACCTCCACACATACATGCATACATACATGCATTGAAGAAAGTGCTGCCCCGCGACTGACAGCTTTAAACAAGGTCAGATCCTTCAAGGCTAGCTCTAGATCCCTGCAGGAGAGCCTCTGCTCATGAAAATGTAAATGCTGGTCCAATGTAGTGATTATGATCCAACATAATTTGTACAGCCATGACTGGTCTAGAATAAACAGCGATTGATGGGCAGGCTACCAGTGGAATCGCCTTCTTTTCATTCTTTTAATTAAGGTGTCAGGGAAATGCAATCAGGATGACTGAAGGCCAGCTGGTTTTATGTTAATACATTTCACCATTGAAAAGGAAATTGAAATGAAAAGTAACTACAAAAAGCATTAAAACTTAGACCTTTAAGTGATTACATGTCATATTTGATTTGCACCTGTCATTTTATCAATATATGTATTGCCAACAATAGAGCCTCAACACTGACAAAATTTGGTAAAAAGTATCATGTTAAATATAGCTGAATATATTAACTATAACCCCAAACCCAAGAGTAAAATTTAAAAACAGTGTAGTCGACTACAGTACATTAGGTAAGCACTGTTCTTGGCTCCACAAAGCACAGCGCTCTGATCATTTTACAGTGTAGTTATGTTCAGCAATCCTGGCTCAAAACAGTCACATACCTTTATTAAGCTAAAACCTTTGTTCTACTATATTTTATACAATGCAATTGAACACCCCCTAGGGGGAATATGACTTAAAACCTGGCAACGGCCCTGGAAGAAAAACAATGCTTTATAAGTTTATTTTTTTACAAACTGATAGGAATTGGTCGCTTAAATGAAGTATAAAGCTTAATTATTTTCTTTACATGCCTCTTTAAATAATAAACTGACAATATTATTTATTAATGTATTCAGATATATTTTTGACTTGTCTGATAACCTTTCACAACATTTTGTCAGTTTTCGGGCTCCATAGTACAACTGGGAATGATAATAAAAGAGTGATTCCCAAAAGAACTATGTCCATAGATTTAAATTCTTAGCATGTGGTTGTTTGACATGCTGGTGGTCTTAGTTTTACCCTGACTGACATGGTTCCATGCTGAATTCCTCACACAGCTCATCCCACACAACACTGCCCATCCCTCTCAGTTGCTGCCAACCTTGCCATGCAAAACAGAAGAGAAATGTTCAGCCTCTGACAGACAGACACAACTGGAACAGGAAGAGAATACTTTGTAGGGGTTTGTGGTCAGTGGCTTTCAGACTCTGAAAAACTCTGAAAAGTAGAGTAAATCTTGTATTGAGTTGCTCTTGTGTCAGAACATCCTTTCCCACTGCCCTTGGAGGTGAAATGAGAAATTACCTTCATGCCTCATTGGGAATCAAAAGGGAGGACAAATAGCAATGAAAAAATGCAGACTCCATGTCAAGCATGTGAAGCCGATGTTCAATTTTGTGATTTGATGTTGTAGAATATTACCATGTGGCGATAAGAATTAAAAGAATGTTTCATTTCTTTAGCAATGCTGAGAGCCTTACTGAAAAGATTTTCTTCTCTCTCCTTCCACTCTATGACTCAGCAGTTTTGCTGTTTTGTTTTCCATAAAGATTATATTGTAAGGATTTATTTTAAAAACCTTGAGTTATATCATGATCAAGTTTAGGATTAATTCTAAATGACAGTGCAGGTGCTCGCCTTCATCTTTCTTCCCCAGAAATAATATTTCACATGTTTGTGAGTGCCAGGAAAAGCAGGACCTGAGGTAGTGGCAGATGGCTCTATTTACAGCAGTTAATGCGTTATGGAGACTTGTATCACCAGATGTACCTTGTTTAAAGAGTTTTCTCTTTTTGAGCACCGGTCAGATATCGAAACAGATCAGTTTAACAGTTCATACATGGAAAATTACACATTATTATTAAGATGTGGGTAAATAGTTCCCAGATCTTCAAAATGACTAAAATCTGCAATGTATTTTCTTGAGGAACATCATAGTATATTTCAAGCTTACACTGTAATTACCATACTACAATATGTTTCATCAAACGTATTGTGACAGACAACATACAGCCACACACACGCAATCAGTTATTGTTGCTGACAGCAGCTCAGGGGTCATTTAGAAACATGAAGCTGATGATTAACCAAATGTATGTTTTAGGCAAATGTAATCTGTAATGCATACATAAATTTGCATCTCACATAATTTTTTACACTGTCTCTAATCTTGAGCAATGGCCAAGACTTATCCTTAGCTATCTGAATAGTGAAAGTTATTTTACAGCAGGTAATTTGACAGAAAGCAGAATAAGGATATAGAATTGTTTAGGTTAATACAGGTATTTGTTGTACAGCGTATCAGTGACTGACTGTCAAACTGGTTTTATACATATATTTTTAATCTGAATTAATATATTTGTTGGCTACTTGGGGGCAGTGAAACAACTGTAACACAACATTGAAATTTTACCAGAGTTACCTATTTACACATCTAGCATATAACAGTAGCATTAACATTAAATTGAACCAACTCCTGCGGGAAATATCTGGCTCCTTTGCTGCTAAATCCTCCACTATATTCAATGGCTATCAGAGCAAAGCAAGTCTATCAATGCTTAGTATGACATTATACTATAACACAATGGCAAAAAACACACCGCTAAACAGGACATTTAATGCCGTGTTGCAAGTATTGAATCAAACTATTACTATTTTTGTGTCAAGTAGTTTAATGAGAACACTTAAAACAAAGGTGCTGCTTGGTTACATTAAAAACCAAGATCAGTGCGGATGCTGACTGTGACTAACATTTTCTTTTGAAAAGCTGTTCAAATTAGGCAGCATAGTGCATTTAGTATCAGATTTAAACAGCTCCACTAGTGAAAAAGATTACCATTACTGCAGGTCAGGCTTAACTAGAAGCTCTTATCTGTTTAACAAAACATCTGAGGACTGAATTTAATTTTAAGTTGTTGATACGGAAAAGTCTAAGCCGACATCCATTCAGATTTTTTTCACTCATTGCCAGCATAACAGGATCATTTTCTTGTGATCTTGAGATGACAAAACAATAGTTTAACACAGGGGTCGGCAGGTGAGTTTCTTAAGGAAAATTTAAGTTTTTCAGTGTCACAGAGTACCTCAGTTGGTAGAGCACAACACTCGAATCAAAAGGTTAAAGGTTCCATTCACACTTTAAAAAAAAACACTTCTTCTTTTGTGTGTTTTTTATTATCCTATTCAATGAAGTTCTTATGAAGCGATTCAGGGAAATGCAATCACACATTTCAGTTCTGAAATAGCCATCACAGAATGTGTGATTGGATTCCCCTGAATGAGAAGCGCAGAAAACTCTACTGCCTGGGCATTAAGGGAAAATGAATGTGATGTATGTTGATGGATATGGACCAATCGCTGGGACACACAAAGTCCAGCACATGCTTTATTGTGAGCATGTGAAACAGTCTCTTCATAAGAACTTTGTTGAAGAGGATAGTAAAAAATACAGAAAAGAAGAAAAACTTAAGTCATTGTGGGGATCAAACACAAGCCTTTGACTGGAAATCCCTTGATCTACCAACTGAGCTGACCAGTGACACTGACAATAGTTTTGAACTTATCATTAACAAATGACCCCTGTATTAAACTAGAGTTTCGTAAGGTCGAGATCACAAGAAAACTATTCCGTTATCACAGGAAAAAGGAGTAAAAAAATATATGAATGGATGGCTGCTTAGGGCTTCCAAATGTAATAGTTTTAAAAGGCCATTTCTGCAAAAAAACAACTGCCTCTGGATATAACGCTAATAAGAATTGTGATACTGAATAAAAACAGAAAAGCTATGAGCCAAAAAACAAAAACAATGATCTTAAAATCGACCATCATTCACCATTCTACAGCTACAAATGCTAATCTTACTTTTATTTTTTTATTTAATGAACCTAAATCTACGAGGATGACAGAAAAACACTACTAATGTCAGTATGAAATCTAGATACTGTAGTTAATTAGCTAGCCAGCTGTATCACAGCTAGAAACAAGAAAAACACAACCTTATTCAGAAACAGGATGTACCGCATTGAAGATCTGAAAAACACACCAGAAAAAAAATCAAGCTTCGTCAGTTTAAATGGTAAATGGCTTGCCAAAATGATCTCAGTCATTGTTGTGAATGTGATTTTAAATTAAGAAAGTCTATCTCTGACATAATGTGTGTCACATTGACATTAATATGACTAATTACTTTGGGCTTCGATACTAGGTGCCCCCTCCAGTTCAATTGGTAAGCAGGTAGCTCACTGGCTATATTTACATGCAAACACATTTTGGTTTTTAACCCAGTCACTCAAGCTGGTTTTCTGTCAACACTTGTAAATGTCCTGCCTGTGTACCATTGTTACGTACAGTAAAATCTCCTGGTTTATCCTGGTTTAGTTCCACAATACACATGTTAGTGTTGCAAGAAAAATATCCCCTCTAATATCCCCTCTAATCTGTTGCCAGGGTTATTCTGTTAATTTACTTATTTATAGCAAAAACATCAGGGACACTCAGGTGTTAAATGTTAATGTACACTGTAATCTGGATTAAACTAGATTAGACTGAAGTATAGCTGCCATATGGCAAATAGGCAGTCCTGAATCCTTTCCTTGGAAATGGAATTTTTACAAGCCAAATATAACTCACCAGTGTATTAGGATATATATTTTTGTTTTAGTCTTTATTATTTGCTATTATGACAGAAATTATCATGCAAAGTAACATTTTGGTTTTCTGCTTCAGACTCATCAAATCTAATCACTGATCTGTACAACAGTGCAAGAGTCACCTTGGGGCTATCTGGTTGTCAGAATCTGGCTCTGCTCTTTTACATTTGGACAAGTTATGATCATTTATAACCTCACATTTTAAAAATGATATGTCTCACACTTCATTACCATGAAGACGGATGTGTTCTGATACCATTGTGACTCTCTCCAAAGGCAAAACCATTAGACTTTTTGTTGTAAAGTGGCCCGACACCATGCTGTCATTCAGAATTCTTGACTTGGATCCAGCTGAAAATAGCTGCAGATGACACTGTATGATATCCCCATGGTGGATAAACACTTGCTTGCGTCTCAGATTGAACGTACCACAATAAAACCAAAAGGCAGCATTAAGATAAGGCCCTGCCTCAGGTGATAAATGAAGTACTCAGAGTGTTTTCTTTGCTCTTTATTTCCCTTGTTCCACCTGCCAGAATCAAGCAGAATCTTCTTTAAAACGTCCTCCAGTCAGCCGTTTGAAAAGGTAAGTATTGCTGGACCTATCCAGGCTGTCATGCAGTCATTTTTATTTTTTCATGAGACATATCAAAACAATGTGGCATTTCAAAATGCTACCAATTTGACTGCTGCTGTCTCCTGAACACATGCTCTGTCTCAGACTAAAGACAATGATGTCTGCTTATTTTTACCTGGTTATTTATAGGCAACATGGGTTAGTCTTGCGGTACAATCGGATTGAACTGAAAAACTGCATCGCATCTATAGGGACAACAAACAAAATGAATAAACATACATGGTGAAGTTAATCAAAACTCTTCTGTGTTGTGACTTTTCCAAAAGTCATTTAGCTTTCTGTAAAACTCTGTCTTTGTTTTTCTGAGAAGAAAACTCAAGTCCACCAAAAAGCAAACAATCAATTAAACGCCTGTGGTGAAGCAGATCCCGGAACTGTGGGAGTTTGGCTGAAATATGAGCTTTGACATATGGCCAACAGATTGTACATTAATAAATACATATACAAATCCATTAGCATTTATGCATTTTTCTAATAATTTATGCTATTTGTATAGCACTATTTTAAAACAGACAGTTGCAAAGTGTTTTAAGTGATTTATCTTGGAGGGGGTGATGTAACATTTCACACTCACGTTTCCTGGATGAGAAAATGTTTTTGCAGCTTGCACAATAACAACAAAGTTGTACATCAATCCAGCAGCAGTGAGGGACTGCAGTAGATGAGCTTCGTAATCCACTGGTAAGAACAAAAAAAGTGCTCATCTCTCTGTAATTACAGCAAATGTGTGTTATGTGATGCTCATACTAATTTGTAGGCTTTTTGTGCTACTGTGGCTCCACAACATTTCCCCATGACACTGTTTTGGAAGTGAGTAATGTCAATGTGACAGTGTTGTCCATAGCTGCGGTTTGATAGTCCAACTGCTTTTAGTGCTGTCCAAGCTCAGTCATAGCTTGTTCTGCGCCACTCTGCAATGCTCATTTAACCGTGACTGACCAAGAATGGTCTGGCTACCCGAGTTAGGAGGTGTCACAATTTTAAACAGGAACGTTCAATCCTAACAATCCAACTCAAGGTGCACTTAGTGTTTATCCAGAACTTAAAAAGGTGTGACATGGTCTTTATCAGCAGGAAGTGTGCTCAATTGTCACTGAGATGGATATACTGATATGTGAGCTCAGTATGATTTTTTCCATAGGACTTTTCTAAGGTAGTTATTGAGGATTATCTGCCCTTATTTGAAAGTAGACAGCAGAGTGACAGGAAATGGCCACCCTTAATTAATTTACACTTTCATTTGCACTTAGCCACACTAGTCTATCTGTTGGCCAGATCACAAATGTGATTGCAGTCCCTCTTGATTTTCCCAGACAACATGCAAATAGGGCTCTACTCCAGTTGGCACAGGGTGGTGGTAACGCGCCTGAAGCTGTCTGGCGACTTCTGAAAACACCAGAAGAAGCCAGTGCACTTTAGCAATTTAATTACAACAATTAACAATTAGCAATAACAGCTAGCTAGCTAGCAACAACAACAACAAAATTAAAATGATCAGTGTAACTCTATGTGTGGTTTCAGCGTATCTTCAGCTGGTGTTGTCACTAATGACAGAACATGTACAGGGATTTTTTTTCATAGATTAATTTCCGACACACTTGGAAGGAGTACAGATTGTGTATGCACCAAGGAGAGACAGATGCATTTACACACTTTCAACATTTGGCTGAAATGTTTCAAATGCTTCTTCTTCTCTTAGCTTTTTTAGAGATTGGATAGCTATCAAATCCGACCAAGACACTAAGTGTAAATGGGGTCAGTGAAAACTATGTAATGCGATTTAAAGTTCTGGGAAGAGGCAGTAAGAGGACCCTCAGATGGGATCACTGAGTCAGATATCATTCTGTTTAATTTTACTGAAGGACAAAATGAATGAAAACAACTCAAAAACATTACCAGGAAGCAAGTCAAGAAATTGGTCACATTCATGCCACACATACTGAGCCTCTGATTTGTTTTCACCTGCTGACTAATTCAGATGAACGAAGAATAAATACATTAATGAGCACTACTTTTTCAGTGACTCCAGCTCTGTTGAACTCCACACTGGTTTGTCAAGATAGAAAGATTACCACGAACTTATGAACTCCTTGCACTGAGTTTATCTTTTCTTTTCCTTTAGCAAATTTGACATTTTCTGGTCATGTCAGAGGGGGACTAAATGCTGACTGACAGTCTGTGATTTTTGCAGATTAAAGTAGAGACAAAAATACAAGAGAAGTCATGCATCACTTAGAAATGCCAAAGGCAATTCTTTTCTGGTTTGAAATGCAGAGCCGGTGAAATCCTTTGCTGTGGACGGAGCTCTCTAGTTAGTGGAGACTTTTTGGGAAAACTGAGGCACATAATGAAATCTGCCAACCGAGAGCACATCACAATAGGGGGGAAAAAGTTATTGCAGGCACCATTTACTTGTCTGTCATTGAAATAAATAAAGCTGTTTTTTAAGGATGTCCCTTATGTTAGTTTGGTATCTGGAATTACATGTCAGAGGGGATATTAACATGTGCATATGGACACGCGAACAAAGTAACACTTCCCTCTTGTGAGATCCATGTGTGGGCCGCAGAGACGATCCTTTGACAGGGACCTCATCTCTGTGAAGGCCCTGATCAAATATTTATGGGAGCCTAGTGGGGTCACCTTGGGATCGCTGCTCTGTGTCTGCCTGCAGCAGCCGGACTCCTTGTGGGATTGCATTAACATCACTTTTTCATCATGCAGGTTCATGAACCAGTTAAGTCTGATTCTGAATTCTTGAACAAGGAGATAATGGACGGAGCAAAAACTTGATAAAAAAGGGTTAGGGTTAGGGTTAAAGACAATTCTCCTCTTCTGTGTCATGCATTTATGAGTCTGGTTGTGTTTTTCACTGTAGTAGGTCAAGCAGCATCTCAAAATCATCTAATGTTATACTGTGCCATACAACAATAGAAAAAATTCGGTTAAATTGTATCCATTGCATTACATGCATTTTGTACATTAACAGACCTGATGGACAGGTAGCGTATCAGTGTTAGAGTATATAATAGACGATAGAGCTGTGGCCTCACAGCAAGAAGGTTGCAGGTTCAAACCCCAGCCTTTGCTCCCGTGTCTGCGGTGAGTGTGACTGATTGTTTGTCTATGTGTGGCCCTGCGAGGGATTGGCGACCTGTCCAGGGTGTACGCCCAATGTCAGTTGGGATTTGCTCCAGCGACCCTGTGCGCAGGATAAACGGTTGAAGATAGCCAGCCATTCACATCACTGGTCTCATTGCTCTGAAACAGCTGATGCATACCCACAGCTCAACAATTAATGAATCAACCTTTCCTAAGAAATCATAGTCTGGATGGTGGAGAGCAGCACGGCGTGAACACTAGGGTTGAGTGTGTACTTGGCTGAAACGAGTATCCAGTACAGACAATGTACTTTTGACGTGTACGAGTATCATGAAGTTAAATCTATCTGTTTTCTACTGCACTATAAATATAGTATACCTTTTAAAAAATATTTGTTCTCTGGAGGTCATTCTGAAGCAGTTCTGTTAATTGCGTTCTACTAAATATAGCAACTTCTGGTCATCCCATATCAATTTCTGGCTTAAATAACTTCATGTTAGCCCGCTCACATACATGGTAAGCCCCGCCCATCATGTGTATACAAATATGAATACAGATCATTTAATCTGTTGAATAGATACAGATACTATCTTGTACTTTCTCATCCCTAGTGAACACACAGCACCACTAATCTGCAGCCAGAGACAGATGTGGTTTTCTTTTAACAGTTAATTGGTACAATAATAGAAACAAATAATAAATAATAAAATTAGTGAAGGTGTTTATATGATCCATCTGACACGGCTTCAGCGTTCAAATTTTTACTTAGCTGTTGTGCTGCTGCTTTTAATTTTAAAATATTTGTCTATTCCACTGTCCATTATTTTTATTTATTACTTTTAGCTATTATCAGTTGATGAAAATTACAATACATAGGTTCTTTTTTATTTAGTTTTAGCCGTGTGTTTGTCGTGGAAAAAGGTTGTTGCAAATATTGCAAATTGATCCATCCAAATATTTATCATTAATCCAGTCAATCGAATGATTTTTTTGTTTGACAGTTCACATTATTGTTTAAATGTGGCCCATATCAGACTCCAGTGTGAACTGTCTGCGGCCTGAAAGTGACCAGCATGCGCAGGAGAATAATACCACGTCACACGCAGCGCACTGATGCAGGCTACAGAAGTAAACAAGGAGCCACAGAGGTTAGCTATGGTTAGCTCACAGGAGGTTCCCATTTTTCATTGTCCTCTCAAGGGTTACAGTTCTGCTGAATTGACCCTTTGCTAAGCCACGCCTCCCTCAGTACTGTTGCTACTGTAAGTCCAACAAACCGTCGGACCTCTCACAGTTTTATCACAGCACTGCCGCTGCTCATTACTGCGCTCCCTGGAGAAATGTTGTCTAATTTTTGGAAAAAGTGATCTCAGAGAGAAGCAGACAGTTTTACTGTTGCATTGTGCATTTGAAGGTGGTATTCAGGCTGTCAAACTGACGTGAAACAAATTAAGACAGAAGCTAAATCCTACCGTTCACAGAGTAAAAATGAACCACTACATCACCTAATGATTGAGATAATGGACAACTATATTAAGGATTAACACTGTTCCTGTACAGCTGGGTCATTAAAAAGCAGAACAGTAGAGCTTTATAAGGTTACATTCAGATTAGTAACAATCAACAGCCTATCCATTTTTCTGGATTTGTTTTAGGTTTTGGTAGGTAACTCAGGAAAGAGCTCGCAACCTGGTGGATTTCAAGTGTAAGAAAGGAAATTTGTGAGCAGATGATAGCAAGGTAGGGGAGGAAGAGAGCCACGTTTGATTATGGCTTTTATGGAGCTTTTTCGTTCACCGCGGCTCTGTCTACAACAGAACAGCTGTTCTACAGTGACGTCAAAGTTGCATCACCTCAGTGCCCAGATTTAAAAAGATCCGATCTGTTTTGGATTTGGACCACATATGTAAGTGGCCCAAATCCGAACTGGAAAAGATCAGATTCTATGTGACTTGGCCTGTTCACATTGTCATAAAAAGATCAGATCGGAGTCACATATTGGCCTGTAGTCACACAGCCTAAGTGGCCAACTACCAACCACCCATGGATCATACAACATTAGCGGACACCACAGCAAATGCTGAGTTTATGCTGCTGTGTAAGACAGCAAATATCCATTTAATATCAAGTGGTGAAATGATTTGAGTGCTTATATGAACTGATTTAAATCAATAATATCAGACACTGCTATTAACCTTTTTTTCATTTTCCATTTTCCTCTGCATTGTTCACATGTATTCACAATATTATTATGCAGCAGTGAAAAACTATACTCAAACCCTTTTCTCCAGTAAAAGCAACAAAAGCAGTGGTGACTGAATGAAGGTTGAATGGATATGTGTTTACAAGGAAATGTGCTCATTTATCAAAAGAAAATGTAGTCATTGAGAATGGTCATGTTCAGATTGATTTTTTAAGAGTAATTGTAAGTTGAAGGTAGTCTAATAGCTCCATACAATGTTTGGTTATAATAAATCACATCTAATTAATATATTATGTTTTGCAAATTAATAAAGTTTAACTTTATTTAAAGTAATAGTTTGTTATTATGGGAGATGTGCTTATTCTCTTTGTTGTTGAGAGTTAGTTGAGAAGATCAATGACACGTATCTTTTAAGGCTAGCCAAGAGAAGTAACTTCCCTAAATGTCTGCTAGCAACCTCAAGGTGACAACAGGATTTGATTTTGTACATACAAGATATAACATATTGATCAGTGAGCTTCAGATGTGCTAGTTGTACTATATTATACAGATTTTATGGCAAAGGCATTGGCAAACCATTAATAGCCTATTTACACATCCAGAAGAGACAGAACGAGCATTTGTTTAAAGTTGTCTTTCTGTCCAATAATCAGTATCTTTGTAGTCCTGTTTTCCATTCCACTAAGATCTGGTACTTTAGCTCCTAAACACACCACTGTGTTCACCACCTAGTTGCTAATTTTGTCTGCTGTTTGGTGCCTGGCAAGTTGGTTAATTAGAGTTGTTTGCTGAAGACAGCTGCCTGCTGGCAGGTTGATGAGATCGGAGTTTGCAGGCCAGAAAACCAAATAAAAGGACTAAAAATAGACTTAAAGGGTTCATAGAGCTGAGGGGAACTGCAGGGTTTGGTGAAAACAAAACTACAAGTCACCCCTTTCACATGACACATAGCCATTTAATCCACTGGTTATATAAAAAAAATAAATAGTGCAGCTTTTTTTAATATCCCGTTTCCTTGTAATAGTCACATATTGGTGGCAGGAAAAATAACTCCACTCTGTGAATCTAACTCCAAACCAGGTCATCTCACAGAAATGATAACACAATTAATATGTTCATATTGACACCATGTGTAATTGATGACAAATTTGCAAACATGGCACCAAATATTACTGTGTGACAGCACCTTAATCAGCATGGCTGTTAATCTTAAACTTGCCAAATTGCATCTACACATACACCTGCACACACAAACACAAGATATTATGACTAAACACACTTTAAATAGGCTTAGTAGAAATCACAGCTGCAAGCATCCCATGTTCAACCTTGTCCATGCAGCAAAAAGGCAAATCTGTTTAAGTTTTGCAAGCTCAATAAACACAGCAGACAGGGACTTCTTTTTCACCCTGTCTCTCAGAAAGTAACAGCACTGCCTGATACTAAATATGCAGCTTCGGTTTTCAAGTTTTGAAAAATTTCAATTAAAATTTGCAATTGCAAATTCCATCTCTTGCAAATTATGTTCATGCTATTAAAGCAGGAATGACAAGAAACAGGAAATACATGCCCGAAGTGTAATGTGACCGAAACTTAACAGTGAGGTGGTGGAAGGGCGTAAGCAAAGTTTTGGGCTTTGACGTATGGGTAAATAAAATACAACAACCCTTATAATAAATAATACATTTAGCCAATAGTCTGAATATTTTGTTGAATATGACAATACCAAACAGAAGTACCATTATTTTTCCAAAAAGCAAGGATCATACTTGAACATGAATGCAATTCTTAGGAGAAGTGGTTGACTTAGCACTTGGAGAGAAGCTATATGATATACGTCTTCACTGTTTGTTTGTTTTTATTACCAAAGTCATCCGGGAAACCATTTTCATCAGTGGGGTATATTGCTCCGGTCAATAAAGAGCTGTTGGCGCTTGTCTTTACTGAAACTGGCAAAAGAATCCATGTGTCTCCACAGACAGAGATAATTAAGTTGAAGTTAATCCTTGGAGGTTAAGAGCAAAGGCAGCCTTTAACTATGTTTCAATTGTAACGGGCCCCGCCCTCCAAAGGGCCCCGACAGACATGCAAGAACTGAATAATACGCGCACTTTTAAAATAAACTAGAGGGGCCTACTTACTTCTCTCAATGTGTAGAGACATGGGCAGGAGAAGAAGAGTTGCTTCAAACCCTTTAGCACACCTAAAATTAGGCCTTTTAAAAACGATCAACTGATAATAAAGAAACGTGATCCAGACTCTCAGCAGAGAGAGAGAGAGAGAGAGCACTCATGCGGACGAGACAGATGGACAGAAGTGTGCGGTGATATACACTAAAACCTTTCTTTGATCATGAAACCTATGGTTACTGTACAAATGTGTATGAACTACACTGCAGACTGGAGTATCTGTTAACAGTGGCAGACACACGTCTTCTCTCTGAAACATCTGCATCCTCACTGCGCTGCATTATTATAAACTGGTAGTGGGTTCACAACAGTTATTTACTTCACACTTCTACTCTACAGTTCTCCAGAACTGAAGAAGTTCCTTGGATGAGGGACGAAACGTCTTCCAGTATCTTCAACCAAGTCCAGTTGCCCTTGAATTTAACCTTTGTTGGATAACTATGACCTGGATCTGAGAATCTTCGTAGATATCTCATTGCAGTTTATTCTTACTATTCATTGAAAATGTGAAATACCAGGCAACGGAACAAAACGTTAATAAATTCTCCATAAAGGACCAATAGATTAGGACCAATATATCTCTGTCTACACCAAACTGTCTCAGTTTACGCTTGAAATGTAGATGCTGCAGACCTTTCATAAAGACAACCAAAATGTATTATAATTATTATTAGCTCTTGAAACAGGCCACCAAATTCTTAAGTCCACCCCTGTTTAAGGTTTTTAGAGGTTTATTTGAAAACTTTCAGTTCATTTTTATTACCAGTTAAATAATTTCAAGACTAGGCTACATCTAGGACTTTATTAAACCCTGCCTTAGAAACCCTTGTGAGGAAAACCGGTCCATTAAGCACCATTTGGAGTGAGACTAGTCCACCAAGCAGGGCGATTACACCATGAAGTCAGATTCAGGCGTGAGAGGGATTGTATGTTGCTATAAATTACTCATTTCATTTTGTTGGAACATTGGTTCACAGTTGAGAACCTCATACTTAATGCATATTGTTACATGTAATGTAGGCTCCGCGGGACAGACTCCCTGAGCAGGAGAACCCACATTTCTCTGTCAGTATGAATGTTGCCAAAGCGGGTCTAATTTAAAAGGAATACGTAGAGCGACACAAGTAGCACAAGTGGGATGTTGTTACTTTTGTTGTCGTGTGTGACTGGCAGAGCATCACGCAGCAACATATAAACTCCTCACTGCGTTTTAATGCGAGTTTGGTAATGTCATGTTTTCTCAGGCTTTTACATCAGTGTTAATTTAACTTTAATATTGAAGTTATGTAGATTTTGAAATAATTACAGAGCTGAAAGGATGAGGGAAAGACAACCCAAGGACCCAACAACTCAGTAAACACTGTTATGCTCGCTGAATTCACACATCAGAATTTCATCTACAAGAGTAAAAAATCATCCATAATTCATAATGAGTTTCACTCTGATGCCACATAATCAGTTTTTCAGACATATTCCATTGGAGTAATCAAACATTCAGACAGTTGGCAACACATTGCACATTCACAGAAGGACACAAATCACTAAACCTGTATCTCAGTTTTGTTATGTGCACGCAGCATTTCGGTGTGCATGTGCACACAGATGATGTGTGTGCGTGCATGGTGGAGCACATACAGTAAGTGTGCAGAACAGTAATTACTTCATGTGATAGTGCTGACAGGCTGTGAAAACCAATATGAAAGGCTGTGGATTGTTTGCTTGTCAGACACAATGAGGACGACATGCTGCTGGCAACAACAAGACAGCATTCATTAGTTATTATGTATTTATTATCCATAACTTGCAACAACTTGCAATACTTTATATGGTAAGTACATTTCTGATAATCAAAAGTGACATCATAGTTATTAGATGGCAAAACATAAGTATTTATGTTATAACACCAACAACAGCTCAGTCAGGAGAGACATAGCCTAGATGAACGAATCATTTATTAACATGTGCACAATGAATATTGGTGATTAAAATTTTAAAGATTTTTAAAGAATTTTAAAAAAAAATTGGTGATAAAAAAATACATTGCACATATTGTTGTTGTTAATTGTAAATTGTTGTTCCATTGTTATTTTAATTATTATTTTTTGATATTGTCAGTTGTGTTATTTTTCTTATATAACTTGCATTTTTTTATTACATATTTATATATTTATTTTATACTTCTACATCTCTTTATGTCAGCTGTATGTCTGTCCACGTGTAGCACCAAAGCGAATTTGTTGTATGTTTAAAACACTACTTGGCAATAAAGCTCCTTCTTCTATTCTTCTGATTCTGATTAGGCCCCATTGTGACGTCATGGTATTTAAAGGGGGTGGTGAAGCCTTTATGTGTATAGAAACCCCCCCACCCACGGTGGAGTCTACGCTGGTAGTGGTGGTGATAGGAAGAAGTGAATGCTGACGATATGGATGTGATGCGGAGTGGAGTTCTGATTAGCTTGATCTGGGCCTGGATATGATAAAGTAGAGGTCAATTTGGTGGAGGAGTTCCGCAGTGATTTCACACTGAAATGACTGCTGATATCAGTTTTCTGGTCTTTCAAAGACTCCACTGAAACCCACAGGCATCAAATACATATTAGTGGTAGGTCCTTGGAGTTATGTGAGTATGTTTTATGTGCTGTCAATCTTTGCACGGTTGCTGGACCCTCTGCATTTGGCGAGACACATTGGAGAGGTAATGTGATTTCTCTAATGGTAACGTCAGCGTAATCTTTAAAAGGTTAGCAAAAGGTCACCTCATGCAAATTATTTCACTTGCATGGTGGGATTTGAGATTTTGAGTATGAAAAGGGTTTTTATAAAAACTTCTTTTGATAGAACATTGTTTGAGGGAAAAGTGTGGAAAAGGAGGTCTGAGGATTATGCAGCGTTACAGGAACAATCACAACACATAGATCCTTTACTAGGTAAATAGAATGATGTAAATACTCTATTCATTACAAGGGATGGAGTAAAGTCATTCAAAATCATACTTCAGTGAAACTTCAGAGGTATCTTCAGCACAAAATTAAAAATTTCAAAAAGTAAAATATCAAAAGTAAAGGTACTTAATTTGTAGATAAATAACCCCTGTGACTGAAAGATACCCTTCAGTGTGGATCCATGGGCATCTGTTGGTCTCTACCATTAGTAGTACAATTTACAACAACATTTCTTATAGCTGGTTTAGGTGGAGTAAATTTTAATTAACTACTTATGAAGTAGTTTAAAATAGTAGTTAACACTAGCAGCCACAGTCAGATCACAACCAAATGCCACATTTCTCTGGAATAATTGTGCTGCATCCTGCAGTCTGCTTCAGTGCCCACGCAGTTTCTGCACCACCACTTAATCTTAAGCCAAGTGCCAAAAGCTAACAAATAAATAATTTCGTGATGTAATTTTACATTTTCATCAGTGAAATGTGCAGAACTACACTGCAGACGAGTATGTCTAATGTGAAAGAGGTTTCTCATATTGATGAACCCACAGACAGCTACTACCAGACAGCAGCAGTTCCCCTCAGCTATACAGTGCTTTTTTGTCTGTATGTCCCGTAATTTTCCAGTTTTGTTTCCATCTCACCGCTCTATCCAACTTTGTTTTCTGTAGCAAGAGGCAGAAGGGCTCAGTGAAAAAGCTGATATACCGACTGAACACTGCCTGGCCAGCACCAAACAGCAGAGAAAGTTGGCAGCTAGCTGGCTGGTAGACATAGCGGAGCATTAGGCCATCTAAAGACCCAGATATTCTTGTCACGACTTGCTGGAGACCAAAAGTACGGGTCTCCTCAAGTCCTGAATTTTAAAAAAATATTTTTTATTTAGTGCACACAAGATAATCTATTGCATAAGATAATATTTTGTTCAAACAATAAGCTAATGGCGGATCCTTTTAAATGTAAGGTCATAAAATAAAATTCTGTACATGAAGAGGTATCATTATAAACTCCTGTATGACAAACTGGTCACGGGCCACATGTTTTGCCAGTGTGTACGCACACATTCTCCTTGCAGTTTCCAATCTTGACTTAGGTGTTTGTGCCTGTGTAGTTGCGACAGTTGCTTTGACGTACAGTATGTTAGTGTTCAAGTCTGATCTCTTTGAGGGTAAATGTTCTCAAATTGGCGTAAAATAGTTTTAATTAGATCATAAATGATTCTGGGCATACAAATTAAAAAGAGGCTGGAGCATCTACAGCTTGTTTCAGACAGAGGCTGAAATTAAGTCCTACATGAAGAGCCAGTATAGGAAAGAAAAATTTTTTTTGGGACTTTAAATCATCCAAAGTTGCCATACAGGAGTCACAGAACTACAACATAGGACCGGAAAAGCAGTATAATAGGTCTCCTTTAAGTAACTAGATTAAAAAATACTGTGTGCTGGTTAAAGCTAAATTGGACAGTATTCGTCTTAAATTGGTGTTATTTTGCATATTGCTATAGTATTTTACAAATACCTTTTTCATCAAGTTAAGCTTTTCTAACAAATGCCATTAAAAGCTAACAAAATTAGTTATTTAATGTTTTGTTTTAGGGCTTTGTTTCATGGAATGCATGTGGAACACAGTGGCAGAGGAGGTTGCTCCTCCTCGATTTATGAAAGGCAAGAGGGCGATCAAAACATAAAAAGATTAATTTGTTGAAATAAACTATTAAATCTCAGTATAATTTATTAAAGACTTTTTTCTCCCTTGCATCTGTGTGAAGTAGTAGATCTTTACAGATGAATAACATGAGATGGCTATTTCTTCTTGACTGTAATGAAGTCCATCCAACCGTGATATACAGAGAACAATGATGAGTACAAAATGTGTCATTTGTGACAACGCGTATAATGCACTGTGATACACAGGATTTAAATGCTGAAGTGTTGATGGGGCAGCATAACAATACAGAATAGCTCCATAGTCAAGGACAGACATGCAGGTTGATTGCACAATAGATTTACGGTTGGGAAGAAGACAGACATACTTTAATTTTCAGAAAGAAACCTAGTTTGAGTTTTTATTTTTAAGTCACAGATTGAACATGAATTTTGAATGATAGCCTGCTGTCAAGACAAATGTTAGAAATACATATTTAATACATTTATTTGTAGGTCTCAGAAAGAGTAAGGTGGGTGCCATGTAAAGTTGTAATGGCAGAATAATTACTGGAGGAGGTGAAGAATACTGTATACTTGGTCAGAGCCTTTGCTGGGGAGGCACCCAGGTATTATCAAATGGAATCATCAGCAAAAAAATGTAGAATAAAGCATTGATTAGGAAGAATTATTTTTCACAACATAAACAGCAATGAAGTCCATTTCTGATGGTAAGAGGGCTTGACTGAGGATCATCAGCAACAACAGTCTGAATTCTCTTTGTGAGTTAAGTGTGGCTTCATCTAAGCCTATTGACTAGTTTGCGGAGTAGAATGTGATGATGATGATGATGATGATGATGATTTATGATGCTTTTATGAGATCAATGCAGAGTGTAGCATAAAATAGTTATGTTTTCAATGACTGAAGGTGCAGCTGTTATTGTGCTGTGACCTGGCCAAAAGCAGACTGCTGTGACTGTTGTAACTTTAGTGAGTCAATAAAGGCAGACTGACTTATGATTCTAAGATTCTAGGAAGGGAAGTTTCAATATTGGGCAGTTGTTGTTGAGATCAGAGAAATCACTTGTGTCTGTAAGGGTATTACTGAGGTGCTTTCGGTGAAGCTGGGGCCCATTAAAAAGGTTTGGTAAAAGATACTGTATGTCCTAAATGTGAACAGATTAATAGGGCACTTAGATGTAGAAGGCATGGGCCAATATTATATGTGTCAACATATATTTACAAGCTTTTAGAGACGTTCCAACCCAATGTATTTATATTTCTTGAGCATGGCGGGGATTTCCTGGACAGCGAGGCAGTATTTTATATAAATCATAACTCCACTTCCCTTACTTTTTTGATCGTATCTGAAATCTTTGTATGAGGAGGATTCATGAATCAGAACATGAATGTAGTCCAGTTTTGGGAGCAGGCTACTGATTTCAAATTTAAAAGTCTTGAGATCCTGTGTAAGTGTGACATGCTCCGTAGAGATAGGAAGGGCAGACAAGCGGGCACAATAGACAAGGAAGGATAATTTACATTTTTGAAGGAGACAATCTGACTGGTGAGACATCAGTGGTATTGGGATTGGTCAGAGCCAGTGGAAATTGTGGGCATGTTTTGGCTAACATTTTGGCTACCTTTTAGCTGTTAACTGTTTGCGTTGAGCCAAAGAGGTTGTAATGATTAATGTATAGGTGACACTATTGGGCAGCACAGGCCGATGAGAGCCAGGTGTGCAGAGACTGCTGAAAGACCCAACACCGCGGCCACAGTAGGGGATGGGGCCAGATGTTAAGACGTGGCTCACAGTTCAAGTCTTGACAAGTGCACAAAGTCAAGTGCTGAGTATTGGGTCATGATAATTCTGGGAGAAATGCCAGAATGCCAAATTATTGCAGCAAAATATATCTCCTCATGCCACTGAGGAAAACCAGTGCAAACTCAGACTAGACTGAAAAATATATTAAATAATTGTACTTTCAAATACAAATACAAACACTTTTTGTTTTATTTACTTGTAACTTTACTTTTTATTTATTTAATGAAATGTATGAAATGAATTGTTCTTTTGTAATTTATTTGTACCTTTGGGAATGATGTTGTTTCACATTCATGCCAATAAAGCTGAATTGAAAAAAACTGATGATATGTCAGTGTTGTGTTTACACCTTCCCTGAAGCGGCCACAAAATATATGAATACTGCTTTAACTGAAAAAGTAGCATGACAGCATGGATAAAGCTTTGGAAGGTGGGCCCCTTTCAATATGAAAGTTGCTAAATTGTAGCAAGAACGACTGACTTCTGTTAGGGAAAGTGACCTGATTTTATGCTTATCTTCCATATCGTGTGGCACACAGCCTTTACAGCCACGATGTCAAATTGGTTTCAAAGCTTGCCACACTTCCTGGCTAAACGTTTTGACACTAGCCGCTTTCACACAGAGATTCCGCAATAAACACGGACAGAATGTCCGCCAATATGCCACATTTGCGTTTTCACACTGAACAAAATATTGCGGCATAATCCCGCAAAAATGCTGCAATATTTTGTGAATCTGCACAGGGGTTACCCTGTGATAAAACAATAAACACTGTCAAAACAAACAAAAAAGAAACCATTTAACTACGTAGCCTACTTAATCATAGCAGAATCACAAAAGCCAGCACTGATTACCAAATCAATAAAATCTAAACATGTCAACAAAGCAGGCAGGCAGAATGCTCTTATTCTGAAATGCTTCCTGTGAATATGCAGCCTGAAGTTGATGGAACAAAACGGGAGCAGAGAGAGCTGTGGAGAAGGTAGTAGAAGCACAAAAATGACAAATAAATAACAAGTCAATGCTGAGACACTTCCAGTGGACACTGACGCAGGGCTGAGGACCTAACAAAGCCGTGGCGCAGCTGTAGTTGGTGGATTTATAAAACAAGACTGGTAACCGCTTGAAACGTTGCTCCTGTTCCGACATGATGACGGGGCTTTTCACACAGACATCGTTCCGCTTCTGTTACTACCAACATTCCCGGCTCAAAGGCGGATCAAATCGGACCCCCTTTCAGGTTTGGTACCTTTCACACAGTGCCGGAAAATTGGGCAGTGTGAAAGCGACTACTAATTTAAATCAATGAAACATCTACTGAGCAGCTTGTAGTGTAGCTTACTACTTTTAAAGCTTTACTACTTCCAATGAGGAAGTACCCTAGTTTCCTTAACACTAAACAGTGGCCAGTGATTTTTTTTATAGTTTAATCTTTCAAAGAAAATGTACAAATCTTACTCCATTCTCCTCCATTGCATTCAGGATTCAGGTGGTGGCAGAAATCTCAAGGGACCGACATCTCAAAACCTGGGAAAACAGAATCAAATCTTTAAATGTCTTGATACTAGAGGTGAGTGAGAAAATAGATGATGTTATCTTTTACCTGTGTTGAACTTATCCTGTAATACATTTAGTGAATTCGAGTTGCATACACTTGTAGCTGAACAGGACTTTCCTGATGCTTCTCATATTATCTTAAAGCTTTTATAGTTTAGGTTAAAGCAAAGAAGTAGAAAGAAATAGAAAATGATTTGGTGAACATTGTAATTAAAGTGCCTTGCATGGCATTTTCACCTGAAACATTCCATTCCAAATTGATCTAACGTCTTGACACTCAATTACACAAACCCGGACTGCCTCAGTCTAGATCTTTTCCCTTACACATTTTAACAGCTCGCCCCTGAAGCCCCCTTTTAAATTTGCAAGTGTGCTATTATTTGAAAATTAAGGCCATTAAAAGTGACATTCTGTTCCATGGGGGTGTCACAAAATGTTACATGCAAGCTGAAACATAGAGCATTCATAATTCTGAGCATTTGCGAACTGCCTTCTCTTACACGCAGCCCAGAAATCCACATCTCACTTTCAGATAAGGTGGAAAATATATCGATGCTAATGCCCTTTAAAGTGCTGAACTGTGGTGGGTTGAAATCAGTATCATCAGCAATAAGCTCTACATGTCACTCCAAACCACTTCAGTGCATTCCATCTTGCTAAGGTTGCATTTAGAATCATACTCTGTGCTCCACAGGTGACATTTCAAAGTGAAACTACTTCCCTGTCAATAGCTATGATCAAGGTATCACATGTAGCCAACAGCAAGTGAAAATGTTTTAATTTCAGGTTCTGCTCTACACAGTTGGCTACCTCAGTTTGTTTTATTCAACCATATTTTCTTTGTTTATTATGGTCTGTGAGTGTAGTAATATGGAAAGTAGTTTTTCCCATTCTCTTAGCTAAATAGCAATGTTTATTTATAGATTTCACATGAGCTGAATGGTTTTCCGTATGCAATTATCTCAGTCCCCACAGAACTATTGTAAAAGACTATGTGATTTCTAAATTGTGTTCTGACAACAAGGGAGCGTTTATCATGTTAAAAAGATTCCTTGCCTCCACGCTTTCCCATTATAATGGATATTTTGAGTCGAGGCCGTCTTTTACAATGATGTCTCCTTCACTTCCCATCTCCTCTGCCAGAAATGTATGATGCTTCTCCTGAGCGTGCTACGAGATTGTTCGTGAAGGAAGCTATAACATTAAAGTTTGTCTACCTTCATCCAGCATGTGAGAGCAGATGTCCAGCTGAATTTCCATTAAGAACATCTGTTGCCCTCTGACACTTTCTTTGTCAATGTCTTTTTCTCCCAAAGCCTGATTTTTATAAAGGACAGACTCCTCACTTCTGTTTCCCACGGAAGGTTATTCACTTTTTTTATGTGGCAGTTACTCACAGAGTCAGTGATTCAGCAAAAATGGTGAAATGAAACGATAGTAACTTACAGCGCTATCTAGAAACTGGACAAAACACTTTCCTCACTGCCATAACATTAAAGGTTAACTTTGATCATGTCATCTTCAAACCTCCCACCAGTACAGCTACCGCTTGAATCCCACCAAGCCCCCTGTTTTATGAAGATGTCAACAGCCATCCAAGTAATCATTTACTACTGAGCGTCTGCACACCTCCTCCTCCCTGCTGGAAGACAAGGGATTCAGAAATGGAGTCATTAGAAGATAAAGAGCTTGCCTTTCCAGGGGTGACAGGATAGCCTTTGAGGGGACAGTCCCATCCATCATTGTTCACTTCCAAAATATTGTAACCTCAAACAGGTGTCATGGACAGAAACAGCAGGAGCCTTCTTTACAACGTATCTGTCAGTGTTCTCACAAACTGTCTGCATAACATGAGTTCTTTGATATTCATTTCTAACATTGTAAATTCCCTGTGATGCATGTTGCTTGTTTTACTCCTTTTAGTGTTTCATCCTCTGTTGTCTATCTTGATGTCTAGTCCTGTTGTGATTTGACGCATCGTGGGCTTCATTGTTAAAAAATATATATTTTGGCAGCAACTGCACAAAAGAGCTGTAGTCTTGATTGCTGTAAATCTCGACTCCCTAAAGACTTGACTTGAGACTTGAAAGCTAAAAATATTTAAGTTTTAAGTTCTGAAATCCCAGAACAAAAAAAACCAACAACCTATTGAGACAAACAGGGCAGGTATAGCCACACATCTTGAATAATGTGTGGCTATATGGTTTTCATGAAAGGCTGGTTTGTCTGCGCTCAGATGCTCAGCGATGGAGGTAAACCAAAAATGTGAAAAAGAAATTTTCTAATTCAGAAACTTGAAAGATAATTTAAACGAATGTACCCATTAAGACTTACTCTAACAGACTTGAGACTTGACTTGGCTTTCACCTCACACCTGCCATTTGCAACCTTGATAAATATGCACACCAGTCTATAAGACCTGCACTACTGTGTAATGAGAATGATTAGTACTTATACCCCCCTCCTACCTCATATATAATGTTCATGGTTACCCGATTGTCAATTCTAATATATTTTTAGTATATGTATATAGTACTGTGTTTGTATTGTTACTGAAATGTTCCAAAAATGCATACTTTATCAAAAAATCAATATTTTAATCAATGACAATAAATGTATTTTTACTGTCAACTTATTTAATTTACTTGTATTATTCTCAAAAGGTATGAAGTAACAAGGCTTGCCGGGAATTGGGAGTTCTTTTTGTCCACTGATCTTTTCAATGTCATGCACGATTACATGCTTGGATATCCTCACATCATCTTTCTTGCAGTTTGACCTTGTTGGGAAAAGTCCCGTAGAGTGAACTTGTGATGGGTGAGTTTCAGGTTGCTTTCTGTTTAGAGTGGGATCAGGGACGTGAGTTGCAATTGTTGCCTCTCATATGTTGGAAAATGCCCATTTACCTGAACCTATCTGCGTACCGTCTCTGGCTGCTTTAACGCTGTGTTGTGGCCTCTTTGCGATTGTGTGATCATGACTTGCTGTGCTTATCTTGATGGCTATAGTTCTATGCTTACTATCATAGTGTCTCTCTGTGTTTTAATTTGTTATTGTAAGCTGGTAAACATATTCCGGATGTTGGGGGAATTCTGTGGCGGTAGCTTTGATTAATTTGGCGTTTAGGCAGCCTGTGTCTATGGTTATGATCAAAGGCCGGTTTGTCCGGGCCAAAGGAAAATCTACGCGCCGGGGCCCAGCAGAACTTACTTAATGTTGCTGCTTGGATTTATCTTGAATGACTTGAGACTTGACTTGGACTGACCTCAAAAAAAGAGAGTTACGCCATTAAATATCAGTGTAGCATGGTTCAGATATACACTTCAAAGCAGATAGATACTGTCAGACTAGCGACTGATGCTGACAGAAGCTGCTATGAATTTACAGACATTAGGAATAAGTAAATCCTAGAAACTGCATGAGAGCCACTCATGCACTCTCTTCAATATTCTCTACCTTAATGTCTAAATGTGTGGTTAAGTTAATAAGCATTCTACTAAAGTATTATTAGTCAATTTAAAGTGCTCAAACTGTCATTGTTTGACTTGATATCTCAATTAGTACACTGAATTAGTGTCAGCCTTCCCTCTGAACTCTAACTGAATGCAAAACCTCACTTCTATGCTGGAGAAGATATGCACTCTCTGCCACTAATTAATTCAATCATGAGTGCTTGCAGATTTCTTATAACTTCTGAACATACTGAACCCAAAAAAGATTTCCTTGGCTCTTAATTTTCTTTTTTTTTAAATCCTTTCTGCTACTTTGCAAAAACAACGAAAGTTACAACGAAAAGACAATTTCAGTATATTGAGAATTTATTGTAAAAAATGATTTCTTGACAGATTAAAATAAAGGTTTCTCACACAAAAATTCAAACATTGCAAAGATGAATGTTTCTTTAAACTAGTTTAAAAATGTGCTTTACAGCTTTATTTTGATTTATTGAAACCTCAGAAAATGCTGTACATCGCATTTCGCTAATATGTAAAATCTTAACTCTAATAGATCTTTACTGGATGTCACAGTGGAAAACTGAACACTACCACTAGATTAACTCATTATTGTAACTACATTCTCATTTACTCTGGTTTGAAATGCATCACTGTAGTATGGAAACATAAGCAGTTTATATAAAACATTTTATTCATATAAATGTACTTCAATGTGGCTGAAATTCAGTGACTGTCTGAACAGGTCACATTCAGTGACCTGCATGTGAACTATACCAGTGAAATAATACATAGGATGCTCATGCGGAAGCACACAGATAGAATTGAAGCCTGAAGGTCATCGCACTACAACCACTACTACAATCCTTCATTAAAATCTGTCTGTCAGCCCTGGTGGATCATGTTTTTCTCATAAAATATGTTCTACACATCAATAAAAGTTATTAACGGCTTTTATGTTTTTGAAGTCTTAAGGCTCTTAACCTTGCATTCACATTGCTTGTAGATTCTCTTGTGGCTATGTTCAGCTAGCTCTTCAGACAATTTCAAACACATACTGAATATGAGTTTTGCTCATAAAATTCTTCACATATTTATGTGGTGCAACTGTCTTGAAACTTCCCTGGCTGGAGTCACAACATGAATCCCATCTAACTGTTTAGACTGTGTCAGATTTAAGACGGAAAGAAAATGTGGCTGAAATGAGATTGTCACATTCAGTGTGATTTTTATTTGTTCAACATGTCATTGCAAAAACTTTTTTAAAGGTTAAGTGTGTAAGTTTCAGTGACATCTAACCCCCCCCCATTCCAAGCGTTAAGATAACTACAGTTGCCCGCACAGGACAATTATATTATATTAAGAAATTATATTTTACTTATTTATTTGGTAAATCCATATGATTTTGTGAATATTATTGTTAACAGTTCATAAAACAACAGCAACATCAATAAATTAAATTCTACATGATGTGATATTTTACTGTACTTTTTTCATGCATTTTGTTATATCTTGGGAGGGTCGGCTCATCTGGACTAACATACCAAAGTAAAAAACATCTCACATCAAGCGAGTAAGCTCACTTTTTCTGCACCACAGTTCGTTATAATATAATACATGAAGTTTATAAAGGCATTGTCAGGTAATAATCAAGGCTCCTCTCCACACGGTCTTGTGATCATAACGCGGCTAGCAGTAAAGTGTTTTCCACCAGGGGAGTAGAATGTGAACTTTAGCTGGCTCATCAGAATTTCCAGCTGTAAGCTTTACAGTTTTATTGCCAATTAATCAGCTGATTGTCTCACGAACAGAACCAATACATTTCTGTCTACAGCAAAGCAGAAACACAAACTGAAGAATAATGTTAATTAAATTACAATCCAACTATATATTTCACTGATAGGAAAAACACGCCACTTCTGCACTGCTGGAATTATCTAAGCAGAAGAAGAACAACATAGTGATTAAACGCGCTCTGTGGAGCTGTCCGTTTTCGGCTACTGAAGAAACATGGCAACGCAACAGGGCAACGTCCATGGAAGGGGGGTCCTGCAGTTATGTTGATATAAATGGTTACTTCTAAGGTAATAGACACATAATTGTTCATTATGTAAGGTCTTTATACAACACTGAAAACATAATTATAGATCTTATATTGCATTTCTGTCAGTCTCAGAAATATCGCACACTGAACCTTTAAGTGTTTCTGAACATCTTGCCAAAGGACTGCAGTTGAAAAGTAGCCAGCTGGCTAACACTGGCACATTTACAAAAATGTTGATTAATGTGCTTTGTCCCTAAATAAATAGCCTAAATTTTTTCTACTGCATGTGTTAGGCATTTAAAGGGCCATGATATAAACTGCGACTTTCAATGACTTCTACTGATGACCAGTGAGTTGCAACATCATCAGCAGGTCTCTGGCGTAGCTTACAGTGACCTGTTATTGACACCCCCAATAAATTAACAATAGAGAGGCTTATTATAGCAGAGGGCCAGATGGTGTATGGGCTGAAACACAAGCTTTTTTTTCACCTGATTCAATAATTGGTGAATCCACACAGATGTGTTAAGATTTTATTTCATTCTTGAGAAAAAGGGACATCCCTAATATAAGCTGAGTAGAAGTGTCCAAAAGTCTAATGCAGTTCCCTCTCCTTAGAGGCATCTTGATGATGATCCAAGAAGAATCACACAATTAACACATTCCCTCAAGCTTCAAGCCAATTAGTGTCGTGCTGCTCCTGCACAGAACCTGTTGAAAGATAATGTCATCATCAAAGAGCTGGGACAGGACACGTCCTTCAGGAAAAAACTGCTGTGCAATGGCAGACGTGAGTGTGAGTAAGTATGAGGGGATCACATATATTTAGAGAAAAATAAAAAGCTCACTTATCTCACTCGTGTTTGGAAATGAGTGGCAGGAGTTCCATCTGGAGTTCCAGATTTGTAATTCAAATCTTGCATTTAACTTAGATGAGCTGCTGTCAAAGGTTCAGAGTGTAGGTTTTAGTGGCATTTAGTGGTGAGGGTTGCGAATTGCAACCAGAGACTCTAGGTGCATACACATGCTCCTCAGACAGTATGCGTTGGAGTCTGATATGGGCCACATTTAGACAATAATTAGGCAATAAAATAATAAGTGTCAACCAAAAAAAATCGGTCTGATAACTCTTTGGGGTGGGCTTTGGGCTTTTTCACATTGCAAACCTATTAAATGCACAAAAAAGATATATAACGCAATAAGGGAAAAAGGCAAAACGCATAATATGACCTCTTTAAGCAAAATGTCTCATGAACATAACCTTAAGGCACTGCTTTTTCATTTAAAGAGATAGTTGGGGATTTTCAAAGTGGGTCTGTATGAGGTGTAGTGTGATCAAGAAGATGATGATGTAGTTATGAAGAATTAAATCTGTCCAGAGAACTGCTGAACTCTTTCACAGGAGCCTCGACTGTCCCATGACCGCAGCAAGGAGGTCACTATGGAGATCAATTGTTCATTTGTATTTTGTAGCCTAGTATGTAGTTTAATAAACCTTTTATGTCTAACTTTATGGTGTGTGGAATAACAACCTATACGTCACCAACACCAAGTCAAGAACTCTGTAGCAACCTTCATATCGAGATTGAACTAATTATTATTTGAATTACTATATAATTCATTGGTAAGCTATTAATCAGAATATTTCTCTTATGGATGGTATAGATCTGTGATTTGATATACTGTTTATTTCTGATGACTGGAAGTGAATGTGAATCCGCTACTTCCTCTTGCCAAATTACGATAATTGAAATGCTTTTAAGATAATTTTAATGCCTTTACGTTATCTCTCGCTGCAGAGGCACTTAGCCATAGTCACTGTATTACCTCAGCATGTCCACAGTCTGGAGACGCAGAGAGTGGTACTGGTAGGGGAGCTAAGCCATGTATTGCTGTGGACAGGGTCAGGAGAAATATGTAGCCACTTGAAAGATAAAAAAGGAAAAGGAAGGGAAAAAAAAATCTATATCAGATCAAGTGGACTCTATGTGTTAAATATCAATTTCAGTACTTTATCTTGCCAACAGACAGCCATTACCTTATGAATTACGTTCTCCCACCCTTATAACATCCATATTCATACACATAAGTGCAATTTGGCTGCACACTGTATGGCTAAAATGCATTGCTGCAAACCCTATCCACAGTAGTATATTGCTTAGCTTAGCCTGTACAACTCCCTTCCCTTCGCACTGACCGCCGTCTACTGTATGTAATACACTTGACAATGGATAGTCCCACTTAAAAACCCCAAAAATATTCTGTGCGCCCATGAGAGTGCTGGTCTTAAATTGAGGTGTGGTCAGAAAAATTGTTGGCACATTGCCATCTTGAGGCAGCAGAAAGTGATTGCTCCATTGACCCAAAAAACACAACAGGTCTAAAGTCAATAGCACAGTATGTCATTATTTTTAGTTATTTTAGTGGTGCATTACTGTGACACTGCGCATTTACACGTGAGGCACATCTAATTTCTATTCATGTTCTGTGTGTTTCTACAAATCCAAAAGCTTTCACACACAGGTTCCAAGTTCTGTTTGGAGGAAAGGGGCCGTCCTTCTGATCAATCCTCCAATAGGGCATCTAAATTATTTTAAAAGTTTGATTTTGTTTCGTCTGGAGAGTTTCCCCTGTTTGGTCATGTCTCGTTTATAACTACAGTTATTTGTTTTGTATTTTGCTGATTAAATGCCCCACAATATTTGCTGTGACTTTACTGCGCAAATGAAGCATTAAAAATGACTGACAGCATCCTCTAAAATAATGGAAGTAAATCGTTAAAGAAAACACTCATACAGCAATAAAAGACAAAATAAAGAAAGAAGTGTAGGGAAAAGATGTGACCCAAGATTGGTTTATCATACAGTAGTTTTCAATAACCCAGCGCAGTGAGGATCCAGACGTTTCATAGAGGAGACAGAATCTGTCTGTCTCAAGTCTGCAGTGGAGCTTAGACACTTAAATAAACCACAGAGGTGCAGGGTAACATTAAGCTTCATGTTCAGAGACAGTTTTTATATCACGTCCACACTTCTATCCGTCTCTCTGCTGTGAGTCTGCCATTCAATATGTCAATTGATGGTTTTAATAATGTGCCATTCAGCCGCCATTAAAATCAGTCCCTCCAGGATTTCGCGGGCCTTTGTTGTGATTGTTGCGGCCTAAAATTCCTGATGTTGCGGCCGCTTTTCTAAAAAGTTGCGATGAAAGTTGCGATGTTCTTTGGCATTAGTTTTTAAAGGTTAAAACGGCAAAGGTAGATAGATTTTTACTTAAAGTACTCATATTATGCTT
>JAPMOB010216067.1:0-19117 GCA_029875015.1 Lepomis gibbosus | reverse complement strand
ATATATATATATATATATATATAAAATTTATTTATTTATTTGACTGTGGTACCTCCAGGTGGACTCACTTTTATTCAACACATCCGAGCATGAAAAGCTGAATCGCTCTCTGGTTGGTAGTGTTGCCATGGCAGCTCAGACTGTATTCAGTGCGGTGCAGAGAGCCTGGTTTCCATGGTAACAGGTCCAAATCATAGATTGGACCTGAGTCGACTCTCCTTTGAGGCAGTTCCCTCGTTTCTTTTATTTGTCAGGAACAGATGCTGATCTGTGATCTGTTTCCTCCTCCACCGAGTTGCTTTGTCCCAGCCCGCCTGTTACTCCGCTGGACGTCTCCACGTGGTTCTGGTCTCCCTTCTGGTGCCGTGTTGTTATGGTTTCTCGAGCCTGTCTGTGCCCAATCATCTTCCATCCTCCTGCTCTCAGTGGTTTCATGCTTTCTTAATTAAGTCTTCTCACTCTCATGATCTTCCCGGTGGATTTGTCTTAAGCATCTTCTCTGATTCACTTTCCACGTATCGCCCACGTAACTGGGCCGACAGAACCAGCATCTTCTACAGGTCCAGTTTAGCTCCTGATGATCATGAAGATGATTTATACTTTAGACGGGTGACGTCACCATGACTACGTCCACTACTGTTAAACCGTCTGTGGTAGGACGTCCTTGGAAAAGGTATCTATGGCAGTGGTTTACGGGAAGAGTAGTTCCTTCACTCGTTTAAATAAAGATGTTCACAGTCTGGGACCTTTTTTGCCTCTTTAACATTTTTCTTGCAGATTCAAAAGTTTTTATGGTCACGATTCATATCGTAGCTCTATGGATCAGTTCAATGCTTAAAACTCTTTAAATAAGGATTTTTGGTAAAGTCAGTGGATTTAGAGAACAGAACCAGAGGCGTGAAAGAAGAAGAGGTCACAGCTGAGCTGTCGTTTATTTTAGTCTCTCTTCTAAACAGCAGCGTTAGTTTCGGTGCTCCTGCTGTTTCAGCGTTGCTCTTTGTCTGTCTGTGGCTGCAGCACAGTAGCTGCTCTGGAACACATGTTGTGGATGTGAGGATCAGACTTCCCTGGATCTCTGGATCATGATCTAATCTATGCTGATGGGTCCAGATGGACCCGATCCAGGATCTGAGCTCACTGCAGCTTTCATCCTTCACCTCAAATAACTTTTCTTCTCTGTTCAAGCCAGCTGTAGCTTCCACCTCCTGAAGCATTTACACACCAGCAGCCTGGAGTGTCTCATCATTTAAACAGTCAACAGCTAATAAAGTGCTAACAGGGCGCTAGCTGTTTGCTAACCTGATGGGTTAGCTTGTTTGTCAGGTAGAAAAGAGTGTTAGCTGCTGCAGAATAAGCAGAGAAGGTAAAGACCGAGATCAGTAATGAGTTAATGACTAAAGTTCTTCTGCAGCAGAGAACGTAAAGTGAAGACGGTGGAGCAACCTGTTAACAGAAGATTTATTTGGACTAAATTATATAGATTATGTATAATATTAATGAGGGCAGACAGAGCAGCTGGTCATCGGTTGATCCCACAGTGAAATAATTTGACTGTTAATTTCAGATCGGAAATGTGAAAGAAACGTTTAGAACTTTGTTCCATTTGATTGATTTTTCACTGGGCTTGAACTACTGAGATTTACATGGCGGAGTTGCAGTGTGTGATTGCAGCACGTGTGCTAAAACAGAAACAGCAGATCTGGAGGACTAACAGCCCTGTTATCATGTTCACAGAACATGAAACCTTTATTTCGTAGATACTAAAACTGAATATTTTAATGACACGTTGACCACCGAGCTGAAATGTCCCGTTTTCCTAAAATAAATCTGGTGTCTTGGTGTCCTCATGTGACCTGTCTAAGCAGCACCTTCAGTCACGAACATTTAAACTCTAGCAGCAGAGTCGGAGCCAGAGACCCGTCAGAACTAACACATGTTTGAAATCAAGAAGGAATAAATTCAAACGGACGACAGAAAGAATGTGAACAAACATCTGAGGCGTCCTGCTGCAGCTTCAGCTCTAACAGATCCACATGGATCCTCGTTAACATCCAGCTCATCTGTTTCACTTCTCAGCAGAGGGTTTCTCCGGGTCTCTGAGCTAATGAGGCTTCAGCGGACGTGTTGATCCGCAGAGTCGCTTCACATCAGATCTAAGATCAGTTGGGCTCTTTGATCAAACAGGATTATTCCTGTTGGAGTCGTGTAAAGAGAAAAGTTTCACTGAGAACCAACACTTTCACATGTTAAACAGACTTTAAACTCAACAAGAAAAACAAATTCACATACACATGTTCATACAAGAAAGAACAAAGTACTACAATATTTCTGTCCTGCTGCAAAAGTCAACAAATACAGAAAAGACTGAACAGCAGTTTTTACTGTTCATCCTCTGTTTATTATCAGCAGCCAAACATAAGCTATGAACTAAACTAATATTAAACTAATATTAGAAATTAAACACAATATTTCATCTGTTTTTCTTCCTCTGGCTGCAAACATGTTCACGCTGCTCAACTAGACATATTGAACCTGTAATTATACATATTTGTTATGTAACAATACGTAGAAATCGTAATATATATTTAACCTGTAATTACACAGGTTAGTAACAAAAATACCAAGAAATTATAATACATATTTAACCAGCAATTATACATGTTAGTTATGTGATAATACATAGAAATCATAATATATATTAAACCTGTAATTACACGTTAGTAACAATAACACATAAAAATCATAATACATATTAAACCTGTAATTATACATAGAAATCATAATAATGCATATTAAACCTGTAATTATGTTAGTAATACAATAATAGAAATCATAGAAATACATATTAATACATATAATTCCATTATATAATAATACATGTTAGTTATTCTGTAATACATATAAATCATACAATTTAAACTTCCAATTAACTTCCATCCATAGGTGTCATTTACACTAGGGACGCTGGGGACATGTCCTCAGCACATTTTGAAAGCATTTGTTGATAATGTTCTGAAAAATGGAACCAGGAAGTGTGACCTAACAAATGAAAAGTATTAGTATAGTATATAGTAGTAGTATTATTAGTATATAAAGTATATTAGTAAATAAAGTATGTTAGTATTAGTAAACAAAGTATTAGTAAAAATAAAGACATTTATACAGTGCAGGAAATGTCTCCAGTTTTCTGGGGCAGGACCCTCGTATATATTTCTACATTTTATATTTCTTCAGAATAGTGTTAAAAATCTTCTCGTCTTGCTCTCGTGTATCGTCCCATCTCGTAACCCAATCACCATGCCCCTAACCTGAGCCCGTCTGTCCCCTCCACTCGTGAACACAAAGTGACACCCTTTCTTTCATCACTTTGTGTTTTTCTTCTTCTGCTCTCACAGAACATTCAGGTGATCTGGACGAAACCTTCTTCCTGAGGTTATTGATCAGAAATATAAAGCCGGTTAATTTTAGATGTTAAATGAAGTTAAAAGACAAAAGGTTGTGTCCGTGGCGGCAAGATGAACAGATGTTGTTGTCAGATGAAAGTGGCGTCGGCCTGTTTGGTGTTTCTCAGTGGGAGTCGTGTGTTCTGGCGGCGGCGGCTGTTCTCAGACCGGCGTCCTGTCCGTTTACTCTGAGCTCAGGTACGAACAAGAAAATCCCTGTTAAGTTTTCTTGTTGCACTTTGTTGTGAGCTGCGACGCCGCCGTGCAGAATGTGACGCCGCCGCGCCGAAACCTGCAGCAGAAGAAGAAGAGAGTGTGTTTGTGAGGACGTGTGTGGCGGCGGCAGCTCTGAAGTAGGGGCCAGACGTGGCGGCTCCCACGGGGCCCTTGAGCACGGGGCCGGTCAGATTTATCTGACCTCTGACCTCTGACAGCAGCAGAGGATGATGGAACGTCGCTGGCCAGAGATCTGTGCCACAAAAGAGAAGAAGAAGAAAGGTTTGATTTAAAAGTGAGAACAGAAGAAAGAGATGAGAGAAGAAGAAGAAGAGAATATCAGACTCTGGGCTCCTCCTTCCTGTTGCATGCTGGGAAACCTCAGGGATTTTTCACACCTTTGTTTCTAAAACGTTTCTCGGCTCTGAGCTGCAGGAGGTTAAATGTCTAAATGTCCTTTAAGGCCAGACGCCAAAGTCCAAAATGAGGATTCTGTCAGTTTTCAAATTTTATAAATAGATTTTAATAAAGTGTTTTGTAAATGTCTGAACATTGGGTTAATTATCACAGTAAAACAAAAAAAAATACATCTGATTCTTATCAAAGTGCTGGAAAATGGATTTGTGTGATATGCAAATCAGTGCATATTTAATGAGGAAATACCTCATTTGCATATAAAAAAGGTTATATCAGCTTCCAGAGTTTCATTGTGATGTGGGTAAAGCCTAGTTGAGCCTCTTTAATCACTGACGAGTAAAAACAACTCGCACTGCAAACGACAACGTGTTCAGTCCGGTCCTCCTTACTGACTCACAGGGAGAGACGTTCTGCAGTTACCTGACCCCCTTCCTGTTTTGGACTCTGTGTTTCAGGACTGTGGTCTGCTTGTCCAGCCTGGTCGGTCCTGCGGTCTCCAGCCTTTCATCCAGTCTCAGAGTCCACTTCAGACCTGCAGCTCGGGACACATACCAGGTCTGGTCTTCCTGTCTCTCACCTGGAGATGTTCAGTATCGATCAGCTCCGTCAGACTGTTTGTGATCAGACATCAATTTAGAAAAAATCTGATTCAGTTAAGACAAACCAAGCTACGCTAAGCTAAGCTAATATCTGTCAAGGTTCTCAGTCATCCAGGTCAAAGTTATCCAAAGAAGGTTAAAGTCTGGGCAACTGGACTTGGATGAAAGACCAAGAAATCTTCAACCAAGTCCAGTTGCCCAGACTTTAACTTTCTTTGGACCACTTTGAGCTAAGATGAATCTTTATTGATCCTCAGAGGAGAAATACAGCAACAGAAAGAAGAACAGATCAGTACGAGTAATAAAATATGAAGTACACAGGGATCACAGTAAAAACTGAAATTTAAACTCTAGTTTTAAAATTTCTGTTTTTGTTTGTGAATTGTATTGTCTCACCTGTCTCACCTGTCTCGCCTGTCTCAGGTCGGTGGGTGGTTCCGTGTCTCAGCTGTTCTGATAACAGGACATGTGATTGGAGGGAGGTTGTCTGGCAACCTGACAGCTGTTATCACCCGCTAGTGGACCGCCCCCTCCTGCAGGACTGTATGACCAACAGGAAGGTGAGGTCAACATTTGGACCAGCAGGTGGTCTAACATGTGGTCCAGCAGGTGGTCTATCATGTGGTCCAGCACAGGACAGGTGTCCTGATGGGTATCACCTGTTGAACATGAACCTTCCCGTCTCTCTTCAGGTGTTGTTTATCGGTGACTCGACCAATCGTGGGATGATGTACTTCCTGATGGAACGGGTGAACTCCAGTCTGGAGGACTGGGGCAAAGCTCACGACACGCTGGTCTACAGAAACCTGAACGGGGGACGGACCCTCGTTAGCTACTCGTATTATCCTCAGTTCTGGCTGCAGAAGAACCAGAGACCCACATTCAGACAGGCTCTGCTGCAGCTGCTGGACAGGTGAGACAACCACTCCNNNNGGGTCACACTGTGCAGCTCATGTCCTGATGAGTTTCTCCCCTGAAGGTCACGACCTCTGGTGAACTCTAACCTGACAGTTCTGGTGGTGGGAGGGGTCCAGTGGCTCAACACAGATCACCTGAGGACGGTCCGAGAGGTACTGAACAGGTGAGCAGGTGAATCTGAGGATCACTGCACTGATGATACCTCACTGATCCAGAATCTGCTGCTCTCGTGTTTCACTGACTGCGCATAAGGAAACTTGAGACACGGATCCTGGGACCTGGATGCAGAGTCTCTGAGACATCGTGTGATTCTGGTCTACAAACGTTTGCTAAATTGCATTATTATTTTCCCCCTCCAGAGAGTCTCTCGGTGACGTCCTGGTGGTGGTGAAGTCTCTGGGGATGGGTTTCCACCTTCCAGTAGACGGGATCCGGTCTCTCAGTCTGGTACGTTTCTGCCTCCTGCTGCACGTCTGCTTGATTTTACATCAACACACTCTCACACACAGATCGGTGGTTTGTTTGTTGTGACTTTTCAGAAGGAGATCCAGAAGCTCTACAGGGAGAACCGTAACATCATCACCACAGCAAAGCATTATGGGTACGAGGCAATCGACACATTCAGCATCACGATGGGTCGGTACAAAGAGTTCCTGCAGGGACGGTGTGGCTGCCACTTTCACGAGGTAACTTTAAAGATCAGTAAATAATACATCCCGTTCTCACTTCCAAGTCGTCACATATGGACGTTTGTTCAAGACCCATTGGCGTCAGTTTGTAACGCACTAGGGGAAGCAAGCACAGATCAGTCAGAGTAAGGTGGTGGTTGGGGTGGACGGTGGGCCAGAAACCAGACTTTCAACCAGGACAGGTGTTCATCTAAAACATAATGTCAACAATGAATGTTTTTACGTTGCTTAAGTTACACAACTAACGTTTCTTAATTTACGTAAGTAACATGACCAGGATTTATACCTGAATCAAACCAAATTGCAACACTTCGCAACATTAACATGTACTCTTTTCTTGAATGCCTAAACGGACGTTGCTTATTTATTGTTGTTAACTTGAGCCCTACACGTCCAAAAACTACACTAAAGGGTATCCATGGCAATAAAAAGCGACACCAGGAGGTTTAACAAAGCGTCCATATGTGACGAGTTGGAGTGAGAATGTGTAAACGAGGAGTCAGGCCTGATGTGCAGTTTCTCAAGGTAGGTTTGTGAAAAGGTGGTGGTTTGGTTAGGTTCTGGAAAAGGTGGTGGTTTGGTTAGGTTTGGGAAATGGTGGTGGTTTGGTTAGGTTCGGGAAAAGGTGGTGGTTTGGTTAGATTCAGGGAAAGGTGGTGGTTTGGTTAGGTTCAGGAAGGTGAGGTCAACATGTGGTCCAGCAGGTGGTCTAACATGTGGTCGACCACAGGACAGGTTTATTTAACTTAAAACTCTAAACAAGTCTACCCTGACTTGGTTTCACACTAGGCTTGAACCCAGGTCTCAGAGATGAAAGTCTTGTGTCTGTTTGACCCATCTTTCCACCTCATGATGTGGACTTTGTTGCTCTTTGTACTACATCACCTGACCGCTTCCTTAGCTCCTTCATAATTACCACGGCAACTAGAGGTCGCCACCCAGCAGAAGACCGGTCGTAATGAGCTGCTCAGTCGACCTGTATGGACGTTCTTCTGGTGACGATGGCTGCACACCAGCTCCACCTAAAGTAACAGCCAATCACATCACTCTGCCCTGTTTGTCTTGTCTTTGTGATTCTTTGATGTTTATTGTTTTGTTCCTGAAGGAAGCATTTTCTTTTTTAATTATCTCTCTGGGAAACATCATCTGTCAACGTCAAATGTCACTTTACGTAGACGATATACAAGTTTATATCTCAGAACATCCACTGAGAATCAACTGCACCTGGACCAATCAGGGAAGGTGTTTCTCTAATCGTTAACACGACTCTTAAAACTCCCGAACCTTGTTAACAGAACCTGAAACCAGGTGTTGGCATCTCTTCTTCTGCTGTGACAGGTGGAGAAGCTTCAGTCCTCCAGGCCTATAGGTGACATGACGTCCACAACCAACAGAACCAGATCCCCCAGACGTGGAGCTGGACTCAGCACCCAATCAGCTGTGCCAGACCCCGACCAAGAGGCATGGCCTAAAGCCTCGTCCTATCACGTGAGAGGACCAGTGAACCAGGTATACTCTGAAATCCTGCTGAGTCGCCTGTGTCCCAAAACCAGAAACTAAACATCTGAGAGACTGTGTGAGACTTACCTGTCTCATCCACCTGCATCAGGCTCTCGTGGTGGGAGGACGAGGCAGATGAACAGTAAAAGAAATCACGAGGATAGAAAAAAAACTGAAAGCTGAACATTTTCCTGTTTTTCTTCAGGACTCAGGCCTCAGGCTCAGGACACCTGACTGCTTTATTTTCAGCATAAAATGGGCTCTTAAAGTGACACAGCATAAAAAGATACTAACCTTCCAATGTTTAAGGTCCAAGTTGAAAAGATGAAGTATCTGAAACCATTTCTTTATGTAAAAGAAAAATATAATTTCTTCTTTTCAATGAGACAGATTTCCATATTTCCTCTAAACTGCTGCAAGTTACTGATGCAAAAAGTTGCTATTGTGTACTAAGTGTGTCCTAACCGTCCTAAACACTTTCCACTGTGTACTAATTACTTTCCACTATGTACTAACCACTTTCCACTGTGTACTAACTGGTTTATAAAGCACACTAGCAAGTTTCATTCTTAACTAACTTGTATCTAATGTGCAGCAACAAGTTTCTCTCTAATGTGCTCCTTGTTTGTACACCTGCTAGTTTCCAAAGGCTACCAGCTACTTTGTACTGTGTAACAGTTTCTAATGCTAAATGTTAATTGCTAATGCTAAACTTCTACTGCTAACTGTAGGTTTGTTATGCTAAACTTTAGTTTGTAGTGTTAACTGTTAGTTTCTAATGTTGTTAATTTCTAAATGTTAGTTGCTAGTGCTAACTGTTAGCTTCTACTACTAACTGTAAGTTTGTTATTCTAAACTTTAGTTTGTACTGCTAACTGTTAGTTTGTAATGCTAAATGTTAGTTTGAAATGCTAACTCTTACTTTGTAGTTCTAAACTTTAATTTGTAATGCTAAACGTTAGTTTGTAATGCAAAATGTTTGTTTCTAATGTTAACATTTATCTTTTAATGCTAACGAACCATAGCTATTGTAGTGTTCATCAGCTGGTTTCTATTGTAGGCTACACCAGCTAGTGGTTAATCAGCTCAAACTAATTTAGTGCTCACTGGCTAGCTACTTTCTTATGCATACTTACCAGTCTTTGATTCACACTAGCTATAAGAGCTCACTAGTTAGCTCCTGTTGCTTCTCTGTGCATGGTTAGAAATGAATCTCTCTTCTGATTGAACACTGAAATCAGTCTGTTGTTGTTCTTCTCTCTGTAAATTTATGTTTTATACCTCAGTTGCTGACGTTATTGATAATATTCAAACCAAAGACTTGGTGATAACTATGTCATCATATGAAAGAAATGTCTTATTTGATGCTCTGCTTATATTTCTATATTTTTCTACCGATGTGTATTGTGCCTTTATCTCTAAACATGTTTACATGCTGGAAAATATAATATATTAATATTTATATATGACTGTAATGATTCTCTGATCTTTAATGAAATTGTTTTTCAAAAAGAGACAAACATTTCTCAATGACAAATCAACTGTGACGACATGAAATCTGTTTATTATTTGTATTTTCTGTCTTTCTTTCACTCTTCACCATCTCACTTCACAATCTGTGTCTTTAATGCCGTTTAAGACGTCTTTGGCAGAAAAGTTATTTCATAAACCCGAAGGTTTGATCACCGTTTACTTCAGCAGGAGACCAAACGATTCATTTGAGTAGGCCTATCTCTGGTTAAAATCTGGTTAAAAACAGTTAACAATCACACGAGCTGGAAGGGAAACACACGTTTCCTCTGTGGAAAAATGCATTTGTATATATTTGCTGATATTTTGTAACATAAAAAAACAATAAAGGACTTTTTAAAGAAAGAATATTAATAATTGTCAAGTATTAAAGTTCATCAGGAAACTATTTCAAAAACTAAATGTGTTGATGTGGTTGAAATTTTATCAACTTTTAATTAATTTTATTTTTTAATTTGTTGAACTGATTAAAAGGTGTTAAATAAATATATTCTATTTTTTTCTATAGTTTTTTTTACTGTAAATTCATCACATGCAACTTAAACTCAAATATCAAATTGAATGATCAAATATAAATAACATAAGCAGGTCATGCAGACTTCAGTACATTCTGCTAAAAGGTACACTTTTCAATATGTTAAAGAGTGTTAAATGTAGAAACATTTGAATGTGAAGTTTAGGTGTCCGAAATCCTTGTTTTACATACTGTGATTGACCCAACACCAACACCAAACTCCATTCAAAAATCAGGCAGTTTTGCGTTTTAAATTTTTTGCTTCTCTGACTGCAGTATCTGGAATATCCACGGATTAAATCTCATATTAAAAATGTCCGGGAAACAGTTTTGTCTTTGTGATCCCTCCGCCCAATGAGCGTCCAGCTGTGACGTTAGCTGTTGAATATGAATCCCTTGCTCGTCCAATGAAGATGCTCAGGGACTCGGACTGTCCAGTCCAGAACACAAAGTGGACTGGAAGCTGAACAGAGTCCTGCAGGAGGGACTGCATCGCATCATCCCCGACAGTCGGAGCGGGACTCTGCTCTTCCCTGTAGGATCATTACAGCACCGAGACCAGGATTAATGAATCTGCTCCTAGACCAGGTTTTGGTATGATGGGCAGTCTGAGAGCGCAGCCCGGCGGCTCAGATAGATGAAGAGGTCATGGAGAGACGGAGCTGTGGAGTCCGACACATGTGCACTCTGACTCTGCTGCTGGTCTCTGTGTGTCCGCTCTGCTGCAGAGCCTCCTGGATGTAAGTACGAGCCTGCTGCTCACACCAAACCGAACTTCATAAAAAAGAAACGGCCGATTAAAGACCTCACTGCGTAAATTTACTCTACCTCGCTTCTACCTACAGGAAAAACACTTGGGCTAAATAATTACTAGTTTCTTACGCTGGATTCTTCCAGTCTTAAAAACCNAAAAAAAAAAAAAAAAAAGAATTAGTTTAAAGCCTGGTATTTAGAGAAAGCGCCGCTTCACAGAAGCAGCTGGAAAGGTCCGTGTGTTTGTTCACGTCGCCGGTTTTACGCAATACATTTTGGATATTTAACTTAGCCAATTTAAGGCATCCTGAGCCTCTGATCTCTTAAATCTGTCCTTCATACAATCAACAAATGGTTCAAGTAAGTTTCGACTAAGTTCCTGTCATTAATTGAGTGTGAAGGTTGGCTCGTTTGGAGGAACAGAATCCCCGCGGGGCCCTGCGGAGCCAGCTGGATGCCTGAGCGTAAGCGTCTGCTCATCAGATCCGAGCCGGTTTTACTCAATTAACCTCTAAGATCCAATAAAGCCAAATTTCATTTAGAAGTACCCTAAATGTGAGGCGCCTCTGTGTGTCATCAGGTGGGCCGCTCCAGATGGGTTTTAGGGCCGAATGGTTCCGATAATTCAATTAGGCTGCGAGATTCAATAAAACAAAACTGATGTTTTTAATAAAAATATCACTTTTATAAATAAAATACCAACTTTTCATTTGGGCTCCTTGATCCATCCAGAGGAAGACAGACTGAAAGCTGACAGAAGTCCTGACAGAATTTAGTGTGTTCGGCGAGCTGGAGCTGCCGTGCGCCGGCTGGTTAACCCAACTGGAGATCCGATAAGCCAAATTCCATTTGAAAAAGAGTCCATTTTAGGCCACCGTGCGCATCTGCTGAGCCAAACACAGCCTCTAATTAAATCACCACATCAGCTGGAGACTTTAATGTCCTCCTCTGTTCCACAATCAGGATTCCCCTTATTAATAAAACCCCAGTGAGTCAGTGAAGCATGGATCTGAATCTAAATCTTAAAATAGGCTACTGCAGACTTTAGGCGACCGTTTCCTCCGGAGACACCAGGGCGGAAGCACGAGGCCTTCATGAACTGAAAATCATTGAAAAACAGCCAGTTAAGATTTTGATTGAGTCCAGGCTCAGACTCAGCAGCTCAAACAAATGAAATGTAAAGTAGGCTATCATCTGACCTCATTCGGCTCCTCATCAAATGTTCTCCTCCTTCCTGACAAATAGCCTGGTGGATCCGATCCCTGCAGTCAGTAGACACTATTAAGACTATTACATTTAGCATTCTATTAAAATGTCAGATTTGACATTTAATTGACATTTTAATTTAATTAATTATAAATCCATTATTTAAATGATTCATTTCTGAAATCTGCATGATGTCTTGTTTATTTCACTCGCTGAAGGACAAATTTTAAAACCTGAATATTTTGCACGGAGTTTGGTGCTTCAGAGATCAGCGGCGGACTAAGAGCCAGTGTTTCCCTGCAGGTGGTTGGGCGTTGCCCCGGCCGGTGTCCCGGAGAAGCTGGGCTGTGCTGCCCTTCCTCTCAGCCACAAGCAGCGGGACCTGTGCCGGAAGAAGCCGTTCCTGCTGCCCAGCATCCAGGACGGAGCCCGACTCGCCATCGCGGAGTGTCAGAGCCAGTTCAGACACGAGAGGTGGAACTGCTCCACCAGGGAGGACCCGTCCGTGTTCGGATACGAGTCAACGAGCGGTGAGGAGGCTTCCCTGCTTCTAACGTCCTGCTCCTGCCTCTCAGAGGGAGAGCTTTTTAAATAAGAAAGCTTCAGGCAGTTTACAAAGTCAGATTTTCACACAAACACATGAAGAGTTTATCAAATATGATGTTTAGAAATTAAACTCCAGTTTCTACAAGTTCAGCTGCTCCATCTGACTGACTATTTTAATAATCAATGAAGTCACGATTTATGTAGACACATTTAACGTGAAGATTTGCTGCTTTTCCATTAAATTATCTGAAAGTATTTTAATCACTTTGAGGTTTGGACAGAACACTTTGGGCTCTGAGTAACTGCGACAACAATATTTTCAGAATTATTAGGCTACAACTGATGGAAAAAATATTTAACCATTAACTGCAGTCTGATACAAAATAGTTCACAGCAGGAACACCCTGCTCACATTAATGAGGAATAATAATAATAATCTAATATAGGCTATAAAAGTAGGCCTACAACATGTTTTCTTTCTGCTCTGAGTAGCTACTTGAACTTTAGGCTACATATTACTGCAGTAACAGCAAATTCAGTTTTCCCCATCTTCATATCTTAAGCTGATACACGGGGCAACTTTTTGAGCAATGTTGCAGGGCAATCTTGCTGGCAAGTCCGACTATGTTTTGAACGGCTGGCGGCGGTGTAGGGTGGGTGGCGGAGTTGTGGGGGAAGGGGATTACAGTAGTAATCTTTACTTATTACCATTGACGGCAACGTTGCCCTGCACGATTGCTCTAAATGTTGCTCTGTGTATCATCAGCTTTAGCCTACCTCATTACTGAGCTGGAGACTGGTGAACTGAGAGTGTGCCCTTGTGACAGTTTGCCCCATCGGCAGGTAAGTTGTCACACTGGACTATAGAATCTGGAAAATGTGTCTTTTTATTGAAAAACAAAATGCCGCCAGGGCACGCGAGAGGGGTCCACCTGCAGACCTCTTCTGTCAGGCCGGTCAGTTTTTTACGTCCCCACAGGACCTAACGGTTGGTTCGCTACTCTACACATCGCGACAGTGGTAGGTGACTGGTTAGCATTATCCAAAACATTGAGTAAAGTCTGAATATATTCCTCTTGGTATATGTTCTCCGTCAATATTGTACATCTAAATCACACAAATTACAGAATGTTACACGTGTGTAAGTTTGGTTATTTGTCGTCCTACATTGCAAAGGATGTAGCCTACTACGACAGTGTTTCCCAACCCTTTCCTGGAGAAAGTTTCCCCCTGCCCTGCATGATTTAATCTTTCCCTGCTTCCACACACCTGATTGAGGCAGCAGGATTCATAAGGAGTTGATAGTTTGAATCAGCTGTTTTGGAAGCAGTGAGATATTTAACACGCGCGGTTATCCACATGAAGATACTACTCCTCACCACAGCCACCGTTGGCATATCCTAATTTGCGTGATTTAGATGTACAAATATTGATAGTGGTAGATATTTTGACTGAACATGCCAAGACCCATGCATTCAGACTTTTTAAAATATTTTGGATCATGCAAATCAGTCACTGCTGCTCCTTTTCTAACTGTGTAGCCTAATATGTGTTTATACAGTGAATAAAATAAAAGTATTAGGCTATTGTCTCCATTTATTTTTAAAAAGTGGATATTTACAAAATTATTGATACATATTGTATTGCATGTTCATTTTTACGGATTGTACAGTTTGATAGTCCACATAGTCCAGCAGGGTTATAGTTAAGATCTTAGTTCTTAATCATGCATCTGTGGGGGTCAGTAATTCATTTACCAACAACCAATAATTTTATTAATACGAACCACAACGTTTTCATTGCTGCGCACCGCATGAATGTCATGATTAATAATTAATATTAATCTGATTTGCGGTCTCTCCTTGAGCAGTAGTCTTTGTTGGTTTGTTTCAGGCTTTTAAAAGTTGAAATTTGTTAGAGTATCGCACACATCTGGGGGAAGTAGTGGGCTGCTGTGTGTGTGTGAATGAGAAAATGTTGACCACATAGGCTAATGAGCATCCCAGGCTTCTATTTTTTATTTATTAATCCCGCCGTTGTTCTGGTAACGTCCTACACACTGCTACATTGGCACGTTAAGTGCTAAGTTAAGTAGGCTATAGGCTCAAATCAAACACACCTGCATCTGTAAATAGCGAAGGCCTATATAGGCCTACTGGAATTTTAATTATTTTATAGTAGGCTAATTTAATGTCTATTTTATTTGTCTACTGTTTGCTTCTGTTTTGGGTTTGTTTTTGTAGGCCTACTGCAACGAGTGAAATTCCCCATTGTGGGATCAATAAAGTCTATTCTATTCTTCAATATGCTATTTAGCGTTAAGGAATTAGCCTGCTGGTTTCCCGTTACAATGTTGACTAAAGAATTAAATATAAATCAATGGCAAAAACCCTTCCCCTATGTCTACGAGATTAAACTTCATAAATTTTGAATGCGTTTCCTGTCAAATCGCACGCTTTTATTTTGTAGTTTTTGCGTCCATTTCCAGTCCTGACCGGCCTGACAGTGGAGGTGGCCTGACAGAGGAGGTCTGCAGTTGGACCCTCTTGTGGGGCACGCGGCCGCTTTAATATGAAACGTTCTGTGGTTGATGGACTACAGCAGATTAGCCTACTTGCTTAAATGGACTTCATGTTATCTGTGGCCAACCTTCAGATTCCCTCTGCTCTGAACGTTCAGGTTTTCTGTTTTTTTCTCCTCTATGTACCAGCCTATGTAGCCTATCATTTTAATTTAAGTTAAGAAGGCTACGGCTGTGTAGCGCACAGAAGCCGTTGCCATGGTTACAATCCATAGAGCGCCTGTTAATTAATAAATGCGTTAACGTGCCCAGCCCTAATAAAACACATTTAAACACTAATGTGCATTTTTGCACGACGTACATCTGTATCTGACTAATCAGATTCTTATTTAGAGTCACATTGAGGTGCAAACATCCATTTGTTGCACTTTCCTTTGGAAAACACATTTACTCTTTGCAATTACAAATAAATGAGTTTAAATTATTTGTCTCTTCTCCTTGTTGTCAAACTAAAGTAATGACTGCATGAAGTGTGTTTGTGTGTTTGTCTTCTAACACACACACTCCTAGTGTCGCCCAGAGCGAACCCTAAAAGCTTAACAAAGCACTTCAGCCGAAGGATCAACAGACACGTTCATGTCTCCTCTACTATCAGTTTGAACATTCATACCTAACACGGCTGGAGTGCATAAAATGTAAAGTGAAAATGTTTTACTTTTGAAGCAAGTGCTCACCTCAGAGGAGAGTTTGAGTCGGAGGCTCGAGTGTTGGAGCTATGAGCGCCCCCACCTGAGTGAAGGATCTGAATACTTTATCCACCTCTGGATGTTCTCTGCGCAGCAGGAAGTCAAACGTCTCTTTTCTCTCTGCTGAGGTTAAAGCGGTTAAAGTGTCAGGTTTGTCCTGATGGTGGTGGCGCCAGAGAGAAAGCTCCTGTTGCAGGTTTAAAACCTGTATGTTGGCCTGTTTAGGAGGAAACCTGAATTATTCGAGCAGGACGGAGAAACGACACAGAAAGTGAACAAGCTGAGCGCTGCACTTTGTTTCAGAAGCTGAATTTTAATCTAGACAGAATCAAAGGAACTTTAATTGAGTTAAACGCAGGAGGATTTCACCCCGCATAGCTTCAGCGTGAAACGAGATGACCTCATGTGTTTTAGAGCTAATTGCATTTTTAGATAATAACGGACGTTAACAGAGATGGACAGTTGATTTTTGGCTCTGAATGAGTGGATCACATGTTGCAAATGATAGAGGATATGTGAGGTTTTAACCTACAGCTCAGAGTTTACTCACATTTCATCAGCTGAGTTAAATATGATAATCCATTTTGTATTTCTTTGGATTAAAGCTTACAGCAAAGTGTAATTTTAACTGGTTTTCTTTTTCATCTGAACACAAACTTTCTAGCCTTGTCTGAAGCTTTCAGCATTTCCGTCAACTGTGGTTCAGGAAAAGGACTTCAAATAGGATTCTTTGGCAAATTGTACTTTAACAAGACACAATTCTTAATTTCCATCTGTGATGTCACACTGATTCTCTGTGATGTCACAATGACCCCTCCCTCCTCCTCCCCGTAGGAACCAAAGAAACAGCGTTCATCTACGCGGTGATGGCGGCAGGGCTGGTCCACGCCGTCACACGCTCCTGCAGTCAGGGCAACATGACAGAGTGCGGCTGCGACACTCGGCTACAGGGCAGCGGCTCGCCGGAGGAGGGCTGGCACTGGGGCGGCTGCTCAGACCACATCCAGTATGGGACCTGGTTCAGCCGCAAGTTCATTGAGAGCGCTGTCAAAAACATGTCGACGACCAGAGGAGGATACACGCAGACCACGATGAATCAGCACAACAGCGAGGCGGGACGCCAGGTGAGGATGCCAAGGACATTTCTAAAATACTAGAGACACGTTTACTGATCAGGCTCCCATCAATAATCAGAAGGACGCTGAGTTCAATACGTTTCACAGAGCGGCATCTCTTTGTCTCAGTCCGTCGTCTCTTCATTCGGTGGCGTCTCTTTGTCTCAGTCCATTGTGTCTTCGTTCAGTGTGTCTCTTTGTCTCAGTCCGTTGTCTCTTCGTTCGGTGGCGTCTCTTTGTCTCAGACCATCGTGTCTTTATTCAGTGTGTCTCTTTGTCTCAGTCCGTTGTCTCTTCGTTTAATGGCGTCTCTTTGTCTCAGTCCGTCGTGTCTTCGTTTGGTGGCGTCTCTTTGTCTTAGTCCGTTGTCTCTTCATCTCAGTCTGTTATGTCTCCTTTCTCTGCCGTCTTTTTGTCTCAGACCATCGTGTCTTCATTCAGTGTGTCTCTTTGTCTCAGTCCGTTGTCTCTTCGTTTAATGGCGTCTCTTTGTCTCAGTCCACCGTGTCTTCGTTTGGTGGCGTCTCTTTGTCTTAGTTCGTTGTCTCTTCATCTCAGTCTGTTATGTCTTCATTCTGTGGCGTCTTTTTATCTCAGTCCATCGTGTCTTCATTTGGTGCTGTCTCTTTGCCTCAGTCTGTCATGTCTTCGTTCAGTGGTGTCTTTTTGTCTCAGTCCGTTGTCTCTTTGTTCGGTGGTGTCTTTTTATCTCAGTTCGTCATGTCTTCGTTAGGTGGCGTCTTTTTGTCTCAGTCTGTCGTCTCTTCATTCGATGGTGTCTTTTAGTCTCAGTCCATTATGTCTTCAATCAGTGGTGTGTCTTTGTCTCAGTTCATCGTGTCTTCGTTTGGTGGTGTCTCTTTGTCTCAGTCTGTGGTGTCTTTGTCAGTGGTGTCTCTTCATCACAGTCTGTCGTGTCTTCTTTCGGGTGGCGTCTATTTGTCTCAGTCGGTCGTCTCTTCGTTCAGTGGCGTCTCTTTGTCTCAGTCCGTCATGTCTTCGTTTGGTGCTGTCTCTTTGTCTGAGTTCTTTTTTCTCTTGGTTCATTGGCATCTCTTCCTCTCAGTCCTTTGTCTTTTTCGTTTGGTGGTGTCTCTTCATCTCAGTCTGTCATGTCTTCGTCCGGTGGCGTCTTTTTGTCTCAGTCCGTTGTGTCTTTGTTCAGTGGTGTCTCTTCGCCTCAGTTCATTGTCTCTTCGTGAGGTGGCATCTCTTTGTCTCAGTCTGTCGTGTCTTTTTGTCTCAGTCTGTTGTCTCTGGTGGTGTCTCTTCGTTTGGTGGCGCCTCTTTGTCTCAGTCCATTGTCTCTTCATTCTGTGGTGTCTCTTCGTTTGGTGACGTCTTTTTGTGTGGTTGGGTCTGTGGAGTCTGTCGTGTCTTCGTTCGGTGCCATCTTTTTGTCTCAGTCAGTCATGTCTTCGTTTGGTGGTGTCTCTTCATCTCAGTCCCTTGTCTCTTCATTCGGTGTCGTCTCTTTGTCTCAGTTCTTCATGTCTGTCCTTCACACTAACATTCACACACATTCACTTAATAGCGGAACAGCCGCCAGGGGCAATTCGGGGTTCAAGGACACTTCAACATGTAGCCCGCTCTACCTCCTGAGCCACAGCCGCTTCTTCTTCTGTCCTTCGTGTCTTCACTGTGTGTCTTATGTTCTTCTCCGTTTTTCAGGCGATTGACAGGACGATGTCCACAGACTGTCGTTGCCACGGTGTCTCCGGCTCTTGTGCGGTGAAGACGTGTTGGAGGACGATGGCGCCGTTCGAGCGTGTTGGTGTGTACCTGAAGGAGCGCTATGAACGCAGCGTTCAGGTGTCAGACCGCTCGAGGAGGAAGACGAGGAGGAAGGAGCAGCGTCGTCTCCCCATTGACAAACAGCAGCTTATCTTCCTCAACAAGTCTCCAAACTACTGCCTGGAGGACCGGCGGCGCGGCATCGCTGGCACCAAAGGACGCCGCTGCAACCGGACGTCCACCGGCTCCGACAGCTGCAACCTGCTGTGCTGCGGCAGAGGATACAACACTCACCTGGTGAGACACGTTGAACGCTGCGAGTGCAAGTTCGTCTGGTGCTGCTACGTCCGCTGCAGGCGCTGCGAGAGCATGAACGACATGCACACCTGCAAATAAAGAATAAAGACCAGGACACACCTGGGAAAAAAGACCAGGACACACATACAAATAAAGACCAGGACACGCCTGGGAATAAAGACCAGGACACACCTGCAAATAAAGACCAGGACACAGCTGGGAAAAAAGACCAGGACCCACATACAAATAAAGACCAGGACACGCCTGGGAATAAAGACCAGGACACACCTGCAAATAAAGACCAGGACACACCTGGGAATAAAAACTAGGACACACCTACAAATAAAGACCAGGACACACATGGGAATAAAGA
>JAPMOB010216066.1:0-15237 GCA_029875015.1 Lepomis gibbosus | reverse complement strand
TATCGTGATATATATCGTATCGTGAGCTGAATATCGTGTATCGTATCGTATCGCGAGATTAGTGTATCGCTACAGCCCTAATAAGGATTTCTATAATGAAAATACCACACCAGAAATCACCAGATTTTTCCATCAAAGGAAAACTAAGATTTAGAATATGGATAATAAAATAACTATTCAGTATGATGGAAAGGGATGAAAAGTGATGGACACAGGTGTTTTCCTTAAATTTATTTTGATTCAAGTGAGTTCAGTTGTAAAATGTTACTTTCCTCAAATCCTTTGAGTCATGAAAGAAAGTAAAGGAGCGTGTTCATCCGTGTAAGGAGATGGGATCTTATCTATTGTAGCTTCCTGACTGTTGCTTAGATTGCAGCACTCCTGGCAGTGCCCTCAGATAAGTGCTTCCACAGAGCATGTGCTCTCCCAGACATAAAGCTGCTGCGACATTAGCTCCACTGTCTGCCTGACCGTGAACAGTGGTGATGGTTGAGGATGGTAGATATGAAGACGATAAAGGGCAGGTAGATGTGGAAGGAGGAAGAAGATGAAGATAAAGTGTGGAAACAATAAGGGCTCTATTTTTGGTGCATGGTGGGGTAACTGGGTCAGTGAAGTGGTATTTTTGTCAGTGATTTCTCTTGCCTGTGCATGTTTGGTATATTGGTGACTTGCTATGGACTTGAATTTGGAGAAGAGCTGCTGCAATTTGTAGGGCTGGAGCCAGGATTATAAAAAATGCTGTTTAAAATAAATAATAAATAAGAACCCCAAAATATTTCGTGAAAATCACTACATTTCCTATTTCTTAATTATTATCTTAATTTATTTAACTGTTGAACTATATTTTCTTTTATTGCCCTACAGTGTGGTTTAATTGTTTTAGAAGGCCCTTTTTACAAGGAACAAGGACTATTAGTTTTTTTCCCCGATCTCTTACATATGGACGGGATAACAGCGACCAACAACTCTTTTTAAATGTACATTTTGACATGTGAGTGTTGTATTAAGACACTGTATTGAAATGATCTGAACCTATCTTTTAACAGGAACCTTAGGGAAGAGGCCAAGTTGGGGTTTTTTCACGTCAAAAAATGCCTGTTCTTTAGTTACACTTAACACAGATGTACAAATTAAAAGGTTGAGTTACCATGAAAGAGAGTGCGGGCCATTAATAAAAAATATTCAACATTCAATTCAACTAATGTTGCAGTCTAAATGAATTAATCTCAAGTTAATATCTAGCCAAAAATAGAGATCACTTACCTCATGGAAAAACCTGAACCATTAACTATAATGAGTCCATTGTGCACCTATCATGAAACATGCTAAATCAGCAGAGTCATCACCTGTTCTATTTGTTTGGCACTGACCGACATCAACTCTGTACAGGCCGGACTCCAAAGCTGCGTCGCCATTTCATTGTTAACAAACCTGACAGTGATTGGCAGGCAGGTCCAATTACAGCCGCGACTGGGTGACACCAGCACAGGTCATCAAATTCCCATTTGGACTTCCAGTTGTCAAATAGTCCCATTGATCCACGAGCAGAGGTATCCATTGAAAGCTGATGAGGAACTGTTACTGTCCTGGTCAGGGGAGACAAGTCTGGATGGGTTCAATTAATGATGCATCATGGGAAATTGAAATGATTAGTTGTGGTAGGGAGGAAAGCCCTGCGGTTTTGTTATCCCATGCAGGTATGTGTGTGTGTGTATGTGTGTCTGTGTGTTAAAGACAGAAAGCGAGGGCTCATTATGAGTCTTATCATTTTTACCTATTTAAATCAGATACTTGAAGCATGCAAGTATGCACTAACTGTTAAACTGTTAATCAAAGTGAAATAACAGGAATTTTTTAAGTCGGAAACAGAAAATACGACATGATAGGAGACCACATGGTGCAATCATAAATTCATCTAATCAGCCTTAATAACACTTATGCTAATTCATCCAGATGACTCACTAAGGGCAAAAAATATGTTTATTTACTACTAAATGCTTTTGCCAAAGACTTTTTGGAGGAAATGTAATAGGTGTCTGGATTATGTTCACTGGCAACATCAATGTGTGGTTAGAGAAAGATCATGGTTTTGGATAGTACTGAAAAAGAAAACAAGTCTTCTCATGTCACCATGACTTTTGAAATTTTAACCAGGACCACGTTCTTTTGGTACCCTCAAACGAGTGTTAATGCTAAAAAAAAAACAATCACACCTTTAGTTGCTATGAGCAAATATTTTATTGCGAGAGCAAATATTGTAGGGAAAACAAATTGAATGAGCATTTTAAATATTTTTTGCCTTCACATGTATGTTAAAGTGGTCATATTATGTTCATTTTCAGGATGATAATTTTATTTAGGGGTTGTACCAGGGTAGGTTTACGTGGTTTAATGTTCAAGCTCAAGCAGCTCAGTGTGTTTCTCCACCAGTGTTTTTGCGGGCGTGCCTGTCTAGCCGCTAGGCGTGCATTATGACAAGTGTTTTCTTGTGACGTCACAAGAAAGCAGAAGAAAAGGCTGGACTACAAAGAACTGTTTTCATGCAGTGCAGGAATAGTGTTTTCTGTGGGAGATGGTAACTTCCTTTGAGGTGGACTTTGGGCTTTTTCACTATTGCAAACCTACTACATGTACAAAAAACATATATAATACATTAAATGCAAGGGGCCCCGCAACCCTGTATGCAGGATAAGCGGTTGACGATGGATGGATGAAAGGGGAAATGCCTAAAAGCATATTACAAGCACGGACCAGGTAGAGCAGCAGTGAACACATGGTGCAGATGTTGGTTTCAGTTGTTTGATAGGCTGCATCATTAAAAAGCCCACAAGTGGCTTTTTTTGCCGGGGAGGCGGTTTTACACCACAATGCTGCTTAACCATCGACCATCTCCGATGGACAATTAAAAAAACACAAATTTTATTTCTTTTAATTCCTTGGCAACCTTGTTAACTGAGTTGGTTTCTCTTGGCATCTTTATCGACACGGCTGCTGGAGGGTTGAAACGCAGGAGGTGCAGTGCTCCTCCTCAACTGCAACACCACTGACCATCGCTGGAACACAGTGACTAAAAACAATAGAAAATTTCTCATTTGTTTGGGTAAATAAAATTAAACACAAGTGTGTAGTCTCTTTTCAAACCTGGGTCATCTGGTGCCTCTTGAATATAGTGTGTCCCCCTCCACTTCCATCACTTCTCTGTGAAGTTATAAATGGGGTCCCAGGTCAGAAAATACAAAAACCTTAAATTGAGGTTAGTAAACCAGATTGATGTATTTCACATATACACAATTTGGGAAGTCTTCTATTCTAAGGAGGTATAATCTTTGTAAAAGATAGAAACCACAACTTAATAACTCAGTAATTTGGCACTAGTATGAGTTTCCAACTGTGATTGATATCAGTAAATATGGCTGCTGTGCCAGTAAACTGTAGCAGCAGTTCATTAGTGAGTTGAAAGTCATTTGTAACAAGTAATTAGCTGTAGCCTACTTATTCCAAGTGAATATCAATAATTTCAAATCTGTTGTGCATGTACAAATATTTTACTGCAGCAAAGTGAGATTAGATGCTTACATTACCAAATGTAAGCATCTAATCTCTTTTATCTGTGTCTTAGCAGCCCAAACAACCCATACATGTCAATCAAGGTGATTTAAGTATAGTGCTGTAGGAAGCAATAGGCAGCCAATTTTTTCTCATAAGCCCTGCAGCTGCTTTTTCCACTAGACAGTTAAATAAACCCTGACTGAGGTCAAGGTAGAGTTTACTGTAGCACCACAAGATGAGATGAAGCCATGGATAACCTCTCAAAGCCTGTAAAGGACAGACCAGAGTTTATTCAGAGATGTTCATCAGCTGCAGGAGAGAGCACTGAACCTTCTTGACATGATCAGTGAAACAGTGGTTAGAGTTATGTGTGATCCCCATGCTTGTAAGAGATGGTGTAACATAGGCTGACGGGCTGCCAAGATGGTCTTGTGGTGTGCTGCTAGAATTTGGTGAATCGCACAGAACAAACTCAGATCCCGTGTCTCTTGTTTATTCAGAATTATTCAGGAGAATTAGTCGTACTAGTACACCATCCAGTGCTTATTTATTTTGGGCATTTGGGAGCTGCTGTGAGGAGTGATATCTGGTAACAAGAGCTGGCAACACTTGCGAGTACAAAACAGCAGTGAATGTTCACTTACTGCAAAACAATACAGCAGAGATGATGAGGCTTCAACAGGGCACAACCATATTTTGACATTTTCTCTTATAATAGTTTTGGAAATATATCCAGACATATATATTTGCATATCATTAACAGCCAATTTCTGAAAAAGTCATCACCTCCAATGTGGGAATTGTTTGTTGGTGTGAATCCAAACTGTACATTTTTGATAGCCTTTGATATGTCCCTAAACTCAAAGTGGAACTATATGACTATCATCACCACCAGAAAACATTGATGAAATCATCAGCTGAGGAGGCCCCGATTTAGGATTGAAGGTTTTACTGTGATTTCAAAATGATTACTTCACTGTAATATGTCACCCTTTTACCAGGACTCCCGGGATTACTCTTCATAAATAAAGTTTCATTTTAAAAACAGAATCAATCATAAGATGAACGTTTATTCAAATGTCTGATGTTATTCTTTTATAGTCGTGAGACTATGTGTTTGTATTTTTAGTGGAACAACAATTCAACTCAATTGAGGTGGGGGGGTGGGAGCATGCTGCACTCAGTGCTCCACCTGTTGCACACACTGCTATGCAATATGCCCTGATGGTGTTATTCTGGAGGTCTGATTCAGCCACCATTTTTCATTTACAGATTTTGCATTTGCCTTCAGTCTACAAAATATTTTGCCACAGAGCTGAAATGTAAATTGCCAATTTAGAATGCAAAGCTTTAGGAAAAAGATACTGATGGGGTTCTGAAGAAACTTTGATCCATTTTCATTACTGTATGCTTATAACTAAATTCAAGATAGGACAAGCTTTACCTTAAGGCTTGGAGAAGGTGCTTCTGTGTTGGTACATTTTAGTTCATTGCAAACCATAGCAGATTTGGGCAAAATTTCCTAGGAAATAAACATATCTCAAAGTTTGGTATTCAACCATACTCGTGATTTGAACCTAAAATAATGAGCCCCCTGCTGTATCATTGTACACACAGCAACACTAACAGCACAGTGTGCTATAAACTTTTAGAAACCTGGTCTTGTTTGAAAAATACCTGACTGTAAACTAAACTATAATAGATAAAAAGAAGAGTGATGGAAAGGAAAGCAGAGCAATATGATGTGCGACCTGTGTCATCAAGAGACTGTTCTCCCAATACATGAGGCTTTTCAGCAAGAAACCTCTAAGACCTCATTGGACATCAAGGAAGAATAGAGAAAACACCATCAAATGCAGAAAAGCTCCAAGTAACAGAGAAGAATATGGAAAGGGGACACGCTTGCTTAGAAAATCAGCTAAATGACTGACAACTGTGTCCCAGCTGTGTCCGGATGCACATGTGCTGTCAACTTGGTGAAGATCTTAATTTGCAACTGTTTTCTTAAGGTGAAACGCGTTGAGCTCCCTAGGCCACCATAAGGCACCGACAGTCCATGCTATTTCAGAATGGCAAGTAGTACCTTCTTCTGATCTTATGTCCCTATTGGCAGGTCTATGCTCACGTTTCTGCTCCATGATCCATGATATTAGATTATTCTTAGGCCTTTCGAAATAACAATAAACCAATAAAATGCAAAGTATGCATGTATTGAGGCTGTTCTTTAGTCAAGGTAGCTTTGAAGACAACAAATTTGGCAAAAAAGTAGCATTTCTTTCATGTATACATTAGTGAGGACACACTAATATAAGAAATGGAGCTTCACTCAGCCAGCACTTTACTTTGAGCCGGCACCCAATGTCATCTAAATAGAATTAGAGGGAAATTTGGTGCTGTTTCAATAATATCTGCATTTTGGGACTGTGGGCCAACAAGAAAAGACAAAAGTTTAAACACAGCTCCCCAGTGCTGATGGATGACTGCAATAAATAAGCTCATTTGAAATAATTACTATGCTCTCTCTTGTTTCCTCAAACACCTCATTGGACAGATAAATTGGTTGTTTGATTGTCCTGTTTACCATAGCTGCTTATTCTCTGCCAATTATGATGGCTATTTCTTTTCTTTTAACGTTACGGTGCCTGCTGAGAACTCCAACAACATGTACACAACTCTGTCCAGGTTATACTGGAGTAGTAAAATGAAATTGATTGACAGATTACAAGATCTGTATGATCTTGTATCTGAAGTATGAAAATACATACTTCCTTTTGCAAATCCAACTCATGGTTTCTCACAAACCTCTAAAACTGAAAAAATGAGGAAAATGTTGGAAGTATTTGTCACATTCATAGTTAAGCTGGGAAAGGAAGCTACCAACTCTGTTTGGTGGGCAATGTGTTTACATATTGATTATTTTGCCCAAGGGTTTATTTTTTTCCCTTTTTGAAATAGCCAAGCCAGGGGAGATACAGGTATTGGGTGTAGAGAAAGCAAGATAAAACAATAGCATTTTATTATGTGTCTGATATCTATGTGAGGTTACAACAGAACTATCAGATGAAGGCAGATTGTCCTGGTTTCACGTTGATGTACTCAGTGACCTTGTGGTTATTTTTTAATTTAATCAGTTTATTTTAGCAGGGACAGTGCACATTAATAAGCATAAATTATTTTTTTATTATTTAATTGTTATTGTTGTAACAATTTTTTTTCTTGTCCGCTCGTGTTTGGCAATTTCACAGCTCACCATAACGTTACTTGTGATGAAATAGGTGTGAGAGCTCACTAAAAAAGATTCTCACTACGTAATGAGAGGTGCAGTTGTGGAGACGTGCGCATATTCCTTCGCCTACTCTCGCCACATCTTAATAGAGTCGTCTGTGTTCCTGTCATGGCTGCAGGTGGTCGAGGCACCCCCCCAAAACTGTCATATTATCTTTTTTAATTTGTTTTGTGCTTCACTTCCATGTAACTTTTTCAATATTTGCATGCAGATTCAAAATGCAACAAGAATGTATTTAAGACAATGATGCCAATAAGGCATGATAAAACAATGGGTTTTTATACAGATGTGTGTTCTACAACTGTCTGCCATATTTTATTAATTTTTGGTTGATGAAATCCATGAATATGACAGGAACAGATGAATGTAGTATTGGTATCTTTCTGTGCAATATAATATAGAAAGTTTCATCCAATGTACAAAACCAGTTTCACTCAATCAGCACAAAATTAGACACATGTACAGCTTGTTGTTAGCAAACTGTTTGGCAATAACTTGCCTCTCACACAGTGCCCTCCCTCTTTCAGAGTAGACAAAACTGATATATGGATTGTTACATTCTGGTGACCCTTTGAAATTTTACATGGCTCCATGAAATGCTTTAAAGTTCTCTGTCCAAATTCTTGGACTACATCACAGAACTCCTTTCAAATGACCTGTTTCCGGCAATCCTCACCGTGTATCCTCATACCTGACTGCTGGTTTGTCAGCTGCGCCACACCTGCATGTCTTTCCCCTTCCTACCAAACACATTTCCCATAACGAGTGTATTTTAATTGAAACACAAACATGATTACCACAATAATTGCAAAAATCTTTACAAAATCTTTACTTTCCAAAACTTTCAGACAATAGATACTTTCAAATGTACACAGTTATGAAGAGAATCTCTTACTTTGATTTTTAGCAGATTTTAGTAATTTCGTTTTTATTTATTTGCTACAAAAATGCTTTTGTCCTTCTGCTGTGAAATTGTGGCAAAATAATTTGCTGTAAAAATAAGCTAATTTTACTTAAATGAAACTTAAATCAAGCATAATTACATGTCACGAATCATGTATGCAATTATTTTGGTAAGATTTTACAGCAAAGCGACAAGAAATTTTTGCAACAAAACAAGTAGGTGTCATCTAAACTGTGTGCTAAACATTGCCATTGATAGGCTGAAATTCACTTTTGAGTGTCACAAATTGCAGTTAACTGACAAACTATAGAAACCCTATTAAATCAAAAATGTAACATTACATGAGGTCATTGTGTGCATTGGCTTCCAAAATAACACTATTGACATACATTATTATGTATTAAGAATTTAGTACCAAGATTTTCCATTGCTCCAGAAATGAGAGTTAAATTAAAAGCCCCAACCTCTTGTTAATTTTTTCTCCTTAATGTCCCCCTACAATGTTTGCTACTGCTGTGGTAATGAAATTTCCAGAAACTATTGGCAACACCAACACGTTTATGGCAGAGTCATAAACATTCATCCCATAAATTCAGTATCCACTCTGTCAGCTTCTACAGGCCCTCGTCAGAGGGGCATCAATGAAAAGTTTCATTGTACTGTATGTTACTGTAAAGGTATTACTTCCTGCAACAAAACTTGGAGAATACAATCTAAAAGCCAGACTTAAACCTTTGGTCAATTTAGTAGCATAGCGGCAACGGGACACAAAAGGTTATGAAATTTCCATCTTTATTCTTAACTTCACTACAGAGCTCCATTCACTATCGAAGCCATTAATTTTTCTATCTGTGCATCGACCTACGAACCCATTCTGTTTGGTTGAAGGCTGCATTGCCTCTTGATGCGCAAATCTTTTAAGGCGAGTGATAACAGTAATTGAAATTGAGGGCTGTTGCCCAGCACTCCTGCTATAATTGACTCTCTACACCTCACAGCAAAACACACCTCACACAATTTCGCAGCAGACGTCTCGATCGCAATTTCAAATCCATCTCATTTCAGTCAGTCAGACATCAAACCAGTTGAGTGTATTATGTTTGTACTTACAGCATACAAAATCATGTCCAAAGCTGCCTTTAGATGGAAAAGAGAGACACCCTAACACATGAAAGGTGTTATTCAGTATGCATTAAGAGAAACATTAAGTAGGTCAAGCAACTCTCAAAAATCATTAAAAAAGATATCGAAAAGTTTTCAAAAAGCTGGTAAAAGGACACTTTTGTACTTTCAGTGTGCAGTCAAAAACCTGGTCTGTACCTAAAACCTATTAAAATTTAGCATTTGAAATGTTTGAAGAGAAAAAGGTCGTTTAACTCGATCAATTTACAGACAGCTCCTCTGAAGATGTGCCTATTGATACAGTGAGGTTATGTGGACAAAATGGTGAAATTTCAGTAAAATGTAAATATTCTTTTCTGAACAGCCTACACTAAATGTTATATTTCATTAATTATTAGTTACCCTACAAAATACATAAATTCTAAAAATACAGTATAAGTGGAGAAAAATCACTAAAATATACCAGTGTAGGCAGATTTATTATTTACCAAAACTAATCAATTGTTTTTAAATCATTGCTTAGACATTTTCAATAATATCATCACAAGCTACAGCATGAATCATGAGTTGCACTTACATTTGAAGAAAGAGCTACTTGTGACTCACGGAGTTAAGAGTCAGCAGTTCAGTATATTTCTCAGCATCTCCGTTAAAAAAAACATTTAAAGTGTTTAACAGATATATTGAAATGGACAGAGCTAATAGTCAGTGTGAATGCCACATTAGGACAGTTTATAGATAAGTTAACTCAGTAAATCAGTGCAATTAAAGTCAGCACTAAAACTTAAGGCAGGCTATCCAAGCACAAGTGCAATTTATTATTTCTTGCTTTATTACAGGCTCTCCCTATAAAAACAAGGAGAATTTGACTGTCTTTATAAACTCTGAAGGCATTTATTGTTAAATCTTGTTAAATTGCACATTGTTAGTTTTAGCTGCTGTTGTTTGCTTTTCTTATTCAATCACTCGCTTCCTTAATTTTTTTATTTTTCACTTTGTGTGTGTTTGTGTTTGTTTGCCTCTTGTAAATGGCACATATGATGGACAATGGAAAAAATATTCTCAAGAATGGGACCAATACCGGGTAAACAAAAGAAACTCATCTTCCCACCTCCATTTTGTACAAATATACAGATTCTTCATCTGTTCTGCTTTAATTTATCAATACATTTTTTACAGCTTATTGTAAAGATTATTTACCTCTCTTCCTCGTGAACTGTTCTGTTGTTACACTGCCTGAAGTTCTTTCTTCTCTTTCCAATTACAACTTTAGCTTTTAAGTAATTTTACCATTAAACTCATTATGTAAATATTATAAATGTACAGTGTCCTTGCCTCAGTGATCTCTCCTATGATGTGACATCCTAACCTTTAGTTGAGGATGTCACACAGTGTTGGAGAAGTGAGGTGATTTTGTAAACATGGTAAAACACAGCATGATAAAAGATCTTATTATTGTGCATTTGTGCAAAAAAAACCCCAATGCATTTGTTCCTGTTGTGTGTATTGACCTTCAGTGTCCTTAACTGTTCTCTGTTAGAAGCCTAACACACACACACACACACGCACACACACACACACACACACACACTCTCTCTCAGTGTGTCACTGGAGAGAAACGCTGATCTTCTGCATGAGCAAAGATGGTTATGCAATGGTCTCACCACAGCAGGTGCGACACACTGACAGTGGCGTGTTTTGAGATGTGAGGAGCGAGAGGCAGACCGCCAGGTCTATTTTTAAAGCCACTACCGGAGCCATCGGTAAGGTCAGCGCGAATGCAGTATTATTCTGCATGCCTGCTGACTTCTGGGAGGGTTCTTTAACTTTTCTTTGCACCACTGTAGTTTCAGTGGTTAGCTTGAATGATGAAAATAAAATGCATACATATGAATATTTCAAAAAACTTGTGCTGCGATTGAAAAGGGACGTGCAAGGCCAGATCTGTCGGGGATGAAACACTTAAGTTTTAAGTGGTGCTCTGAATAGAAGGACAATATAATTCTGACTATAAAGCTGTGCTGCAGACATAATTCTTATAAGATGCCACAAAACAAATATTCAGGGACCATTTGTTCCAAGCATACTTTCTCCCCAGTAGGATAATTTTGCGTATTAAGACCATCAGCCATCTGTATGTGCTGCATTTATCCATTTTCTGGTTCTCACTAAAGCCAGAAGCAAATCAAGCATCTCACTGAGTTACAAGATTTACCTTTTTCTTTTGTACAACAGAGCAGCTGATTTACTCCTGTATCCATGTTAAGAGCAAGATGTGTTGCTGAGCATCCAGCATCGAATATCACAATCAGTTACTCAGTGGGTATATCTATGCACCATTGGCTCCTCCATCCAAGCCCATCTTAAGTTAATCTACCCCGGTAACCTCATGCACTGCGAGCAGGCAACTGTGGCTAAAGACCCACTACTTTACACCCATCACCAAATTCAATTAACTGCCCAACTGGAAAATGAGTGTTTGGGGAAATAAAGCATAGAACAACGAGGAAAAGAAACAGGGACATTATTGTAGATGATATGGTCGTGCACATTCATTATCATTGGCTGAAAAAAGGCAATCGGCAGAGTAAATGTTTTGCAACAGGAGGTGTTCAGGGCATTCGGTTATAATGTGGAAAGCCAGACAAAACAACATAATAGAGTTCAATATATGAAGGAAAATACCTGTGCTATATGTTGCTGAACTCCTAAAAAAAAAAAAAAACAGATTAGAACAAAAGCATGTAAAATTATGTCGAGTCAGTGCCTCTAGGCAACAATATGTTAGGTTTAATAAGATTGTTATATCTCATTAGGATGTTATGCATCCAGGAACATTGCCAAACAAAAAGGGAACACTTTGAGTAAAACAAATGAATCACCAGATGGGCTACAAAAAGCTTCTTCCTAGATATGATGATCTCTGCTACAGTAACTACAGGGTAGGTGTGTAGCAATGCTACTCTGTGTATCAGTTTAGTGAACAAAAATATCTGTATTTAGATTTATATTGGACACGGGCCAGGCCTAGACTGGAATTTGTTGAAATTATATTGCTGATTTTCTGTGTTAAATTGTTTCTTGCTGCCAATTATACTCCTACTGTATATGTGTAAGTTTAATTGCAAACAAAATAACATCCTATATCTATGAAAATCCTATATATATATGAAAATCAACAGTTTTAACAGTAGCAAAATACAAGTCAGAAGAGCTCATATTGCATGATTTGTTGTGGGTTGAAAGGTTCAAGTCTCTGAGACATCTGAGCACACCCAACGGCTGGGTGTGGTTCGGTGTGCTCGGTTGACCGCACCCAGCTGTGAAGTGGCGTGGTACTATATTGCCACTCTGCAGTGCCTGTGGAAAAAGCAAGCATGTTGTCACCACTAGTTGGGAGGGAAAGCCACATTATTAGACAGTGTGAAATTATTCTTTAAAAACTGGAGGTTGTAATAGGATGAGGCCCAGATGAATGTAAGGTTGGTCTGAAGAGTCTGTGATTTAAAAATAGCCATAATAGCCCATTGGAGCATAGGCCTATTGCGTAATTGGGAAAAATTGAGGTGGTGTATGTAAAGGAAGGAGGTCCAGAAAATTATAAATTTAGTTGGACATTTTTATAAATAAAAAAAAAGAGAAACCATTTAAGAAATATCTGAAAGCTCTCTTGGACAACTGGCATGCACTTTTGAGATGGTTCTTTTGAGAAGCTTGTCAGTTTCTCTCTCACACAAGGTGCCAGGCTTGAATATTAGATCATGGGGTAGAAATTACACCTTGAACCTTGTAAAATGTCTGAATTTTGAACTTAAATCTACTGTCTGTGGCTCATTTGTTTATAATTTGACAATTCAGCATAATGGAAAGCCTTTGCTAGCTCGTATTGGCTGCTAGCCTAGTCTCAATGCACAGGAGAGGAATAATTCAGAGACATCTGTTTACTTGTATATCTAAATAATGTAATGGTATTCATATTCATTAGAGCTAAACTAACTGATATTTTAATTTTCAATTAATTGGGTTATTTTCTAGTCTGTAAGCTAAATCTATAAAATGTCAGAAAATAGTGAAAAATCATATAGTTTCCTAATTAATAGCTTGTGTATTCCAGCCTACATTCTAAAATCTATAGATATTCAGTTTACTTTCACATGAGACAAAGACAAGCACAAAATGCTTGCAATTATGACGCTGGGACTAAGGAGCGTTTGCAATTTTTACCTAAGAAATGAAAAAGTTCACAGTATTTTTTCAGCTCTAACAGATGTCCCTACGGGGTGAGGGTTGAGGAGTCTACTGATCAGCTTTTCTAAAACCTTTCCCACTCCAGACAGCTAAACACCCAGAACAGCCTTAGAGCTATTAATTAAGGACACACCTTTTTTAGAGACCGTAAACAACCTGTGTCCTGACAAGTGCAAATAATGTACCACAGTAGCTGACAACATCAGTGGCTGCAGGTGCTTCACTGTCTCTTCCTGTATCTTTCAGCATGTTTTATCTGGAAAAGAAGTGGTAATGAAAATCAGAGACTGCAACATGACTCCTCTGAGGGTTGTCTGACAGTTGCCGCAAGCTGGGGACAAACTGTTGTAACGGATGCTCATGAGCAGAAATGCACTCAGAAATCGAAACTGTTTTTTTCCTTCCAGTCTTATAGCCTATGTGTTTTCCTCTCCTAAAACTGAGTTTGGAAGGGCAACCAACTGTGGGCTTTTCATTGTAATCTCATGGGACGATAATATCTCTATTTTGTCTGAACACTTCAGAAAATCTCCCTTCCTCTCTCCTGTCTCAGTCTGTCTCTCTCTCCCTTCTTTCTTATCTGTCTTATTGCCCTCATGGTTGACCAAAAGAAAATCTCCTACTGCCAGAGGAGCCATTCTAGCTTGTCCCAAAGCAATTACAAGCCTGGCTATTTCTTACCCTCAGCTAAACATATTGCAGACTGATATTGCATGACTTCCTTCTTCTACCTCTTCTACCCGAAGATAACAGTGAAAAGTACACTCATACTGCAGTGAAATTGTCTGGGGAACTTCTCAAAGACTTTGCCTCTGAAGTTAAGCCTTTGGAAAACCTCCCTTTGATTGCAGTTTGAAATTAAGAGCCCTAACTGGCAGTCTATGTGGACAATAAGAAGAAAATCAGTCTGTGCTAGTAATGGGAAAGTTAATAGGACTGCAGCTGTGACTAACACCTTTCAAACATACACTTTATTACATAAATATGCTGGTAATTTTCCATGTTATGTTTGTATAAGCACCTGAGTCACTGTCTGCACAGCAATATTACAAAGTCAGACATAACATTTGTATAACACTTCCAACGCCGAGGTCTGAACTGAGCAGCATAGGGTTGAATAAACAGTCTAAGAGCACTGTAAGACATGTCTTATTTAATCATCTCTAATCCACAACAGAAATAAAATCAGTTTAATAAACCATAAAATCCTGTGAATTGGAGAATGTTAATTTTACCAACATCCGGGGACTTTTGTTGGCCATCATTTTCCTCTCATTTCCCATCGTCTCTCTACTGTCAGGTATCAATAAAGGTGTAAAATGGGCACACAGAAAAAGTTTTCTGGCTACAGTTCAGGGCAAAAGAGTAAATAATACAAGAGTCTACAGCCAGGGTGGCAGCTCTGTGAGACTATAGCACAGCGGTGCTTTGAGCGTTAGTGTGCCGATATAGTCACGATGACATTGCTAACATGCTAATGCTAAGCAGATTTTTTTTTCTTTTACGAATGCTAAGCAGATATGTTTATCATACCACTTTTATATCTTAGTGTGGCAAGGCAAGTTTATTTGTATAGCATTTGTATTTCAACAACAAGGCAATTCAAAGTGCTTTACATAAAACATAAAAGCAACAGGGAAAAACGAGAAAAACGTTTTAAAGCAACATAAAATCTAATAAAAGTTACAGTGTTACAATCAGGGTTAAAAGAGTTAAATGGAAACTAAAAACAGGCTGAGGAGTTAAGCAAATAATTGAGTCACAATCATTCTGAAAAGAGAACAAACAGAGTAGTACACTTAATCTTCTCTCTCGAGCTAGTCTGTACTCGGGTCCACAGCAATCTTTGGGTCCACTGAAACTCCAAAAACCCTCGGACACTACAGAGAAACCAGGAAATGTCTGTCAGCAGCCCACTTTGATCCAGTTATACTCTGGACCCACCTGCGTGTTTACAGGTGGACAGAGGTTCCTGCAAATCACTCTGGCGCAAGATTTAAGACCACTTCCTTCACTCAGTTCAATCTCACTCTCTTTATCTTTTCACTCAATTACCTACTCATTTCTCACCGTGTAAATATTTAATTAAAAGCAATGGTAAAAAGCTAAAAACAAAGAAAAAGAA
>JAPMOB010216065.1:0-10115 GCA_029875015.1 Lepomis gibbosus | reverse complement strand
CACAGAGCACATCAGAAACTACAATCAGACTCAACAACATCAGGAGACAGACTTGAATGTGTGGAGGTGGTTGTAGAAAGATGGCCTTGACAGCAAACATTTTGGCTTGTCATATTAGTGAAAGCACTTGTGTAATTCATATTACACCTGTACAGAAGAGGATTAGGGCCACATGTGAAAACTGGATTTGAGTTGAGTGTCAACTGTCAACGGTGTGGATTTGGCGTGTTTAGAAGGACTTCAAAATTAAACAGAAATACCATGAAAGAGGACTTTTCTAAAAAGGAGGCTTTATTATCATAAAGAGACGTTACATTGTTAGTTTACAGTTGTGGTTACAGTACTTGCTATTTATTTGCTTTAACTTTTTAATTAAAAAATTAGTTAACCTAATTTGCAATTAAACCGATTCTTTTGGGTTATATAGACTGGCTGTCATCTTGGGCATCTCTTTTGCGCAATAGCAACAAGAGCACATTGTCTGAAACTGACTACAGTCTTCTGTGTGCTTGTGACACAGCAAGTTCATTCTTCCAAGAACAACTAGCAAGAACATTGTCCCCCAAAAACACAAGTTTGTTCTTTGCATTCCTGGTTTTGAAAAACGCCCTCAGAATTCTGACTAAACTCAGAACTCAAATATATTTTCTCATGCGGCCCTAGTTCTCTTCTGTATCCCTGATGTTGATTTGATTAAATTCTTGGGAGCTACAAGCCCCCATTTCCAGGATAAATGTCTAAAATAACATACCCAAAAATTAAGAATAACTCACCAGTAGGCCTAGATGTGTAATTCTGCTCTCCTTTGATAGGTAAGAAGCAGAGGAATATGAGTCCATTGTTATGTTACCATTACACACGTTTCATGTATATCATCCTGCAGATTATAATAAAACTGAACATCTTTGACTACACCTTGCCCACAGCTCTAACTGTAAATTTAATGAAAAGAAACTAAAATACAAAAATTATGATACAATTTCTAAAGATCTTCCAAGGCGACGCCTTGGCCAGATTTACTGTTTACATGTTAACTTCTTACTGGGAGTGTCTCTATAAAACTAAACAAACTAGAACTGCAAGCAGTTATAAGCAGGGTCCAAACCTCCCGGCGCAAGCCACCCCCCTGGCCCCGCAGAAGCTGCTCGAGTCCGCCCGGGCGCCCAGCCGTCACGCCGCATAAGGTCCCCAAGTTTGGTCTCGATGGGCCATTCTAAACAGAAGCAAAATCCGGCATGTTTGAGAATCCCATTGAAATGAATGGTCTTTCTGACGGCATTTGACGAAATTGCTCAGGTGTCATCAGGGTCCCATGGGGAAGAATTGACCCAAATTTGGTGTCAATCAGACTTGCGGTTATGGAGATATAAAATAAATCAATGGGATTTTTTTGTGCCATCTTCAATCTGCAAAAACAGTGCCACCTATGGGCATATTCGGGTGGACTTCGGTGCCTAAACTAAGGGGACCATGCTGAACAATGCGGCACTGGTTTCATGTCAGTGTGACTTGTGATTATAGAGGACCAATTTTCTTGGATTAAATAGCGCCACCTAGGGGGTAGATGTACCAAATTTTGCACAGGCCCTCAGAGAGGCGTCCCACATTAATGCTCCAAATTTGGTGTTGATCGGCCATTCCAAAGCGAACATATGTCCTTACTTCCTATTAGTAGCATTTTTTGCAACCATTTGTTAATCGTATAATTGCGACATTTTTTGTTGGATCAAAATTCCCTCTACAAACTTTCTTGTGCTCGGTCCAGAGATTATCCATGCCATGTTTATATGGTATTGAGAAATACCCTGTGTGTTTGTATGCAACACTCTGGCTCTGTCGGCGTCACTGCAGAAGGGAGATGTGAGAAGTCAGAGGGCATTTCATAAATCCAAGATGATGTCGTCGAACGAGAATATGGAAACAGAAGAGGCTTTCTGCGACTAAAAACAGCAAAAGTAAGCCACAACTTCTGTGTTATTAGTTGTTATTATTTACTGACTGGTTAGTCTGTGAGTTTGGGTCTAACAGACAGTTTTGGGCAAGTTACTTCCAAAATGTGATACATTATAGATTACTAGTACGATCATTTGAGAGTAATTAGTCATATTATTTAATTAATATTACTGTCTCAGATTTGCAATGCTTTACTCTACTTTTGCGTTACTTTGCGTTACTTTCACTGCTGTTTAATGGGTGGATTATACTGATAGTAAGATGTGCCTGCATAGGCGGGTTCTAGTGATGTTCAGAGTTATATCTGTTATATTTGTCATAAAAGTGTAAGAAAGATCTGCGTGCATTTATGCACGAGGTACAGCACCCTCCCGACAGGATCGGTCAGGATGAACTGACAACAGCCTCCCTGAACAGGAAAGTTATTTGTGAAAGCACAAAGCCCTTAGAAATCTATTTACGCATGAGCCATCAGGGGAGCTACCGTCTTGTTACGAGTGAATATGTCTGGCCTTAAGCCTAGTTAGGTATTTAGTGTTTGATGTGTGTTTGGGTAAAAAAGGTCGACATGCGCTTTTAGCTGTGCATATTAGCTTTAGGTAGGAGTGTCACATGGATAGTGTGACTCGATACTATATTAGTAGTATTTCACTTGTGCTTTTCCTGCTATGACAAGTCAAAATGTCTGTCGTGAAAAAGGTTCATAACGTTTGGTCTGGATATACATATGAAGACAAGATAATATTAATGCTAGTGAAGATTCTACGACACATGGCACACCAACATATATTTACTGTATACAGCACTTTTAACATCAGTGATTACAAATGATAGATTTATAATCAGGTGAACGAATTATTGATACTGAATAAATGTACACATAATTCACACAGACGTTATGACAAGGAAACTGATAATGTGGGAGACTCATTGATCAGTGGACCAACTTAGAGTGCTGTAGTCCATTCGTCGACCACCAGGGGCGTTTTTGGGATCATGAGACATTGGGGGCTTAGCCCAGGCCATGAAACTTCATATCTTCACTTAATAATTGACCCATCCCCCATCCCCCTCCCTCAAACCCAAAGTTAAGTCTGTAAGGCAGTAACGCAACAGTAAATATCCTCTACTTATACGGCACAGCAAAACTCACAACAACACTATTTTCTGTCTCCTTTTGATGTTGCTAAATTGTAATGTCACATGTCTAATTATAATAATATTACTGGAGGGTCTGGGGGTACTCCCCCAGAAAATTGTAAGTGTTAAACACTTAATTTCCTGCATTCTGATGTTTTTCTGAAACAATATTTGCCTTTTCCACATCAAGTTATGTTGGAAATTATTTAAGTAAAGGGACACACAAAATTCAGGTAGCAGCAAGTGGCTGAATCTTTGTAAACCAGTTTCACTGGTTGCTTTTAAATGACCTGAAGGCTGGCAATTCTGCTTTCAGATGTTATGACTACTCGTTTGATCGTCCTTGTTGCTGAATTGTGGTGAATATTTAAGAACATTTCGATATTTTATGACCTTGTAACTAATTATTTATTCCCATTTAAAATGTGCAACTTTACTGCTGCCTGCCTTGGCCAGGACAGGAAAAAAATTATGGTTTAATAAAAGGTTTAATGAAACAATTTAAAATCTAAAACTGTAACAGAATATAATGCAGAGCAGCTCTTAGCTTTCAGATATGTTTTTCCTGTAGATCAACTTTTAATATCTTCACTGCTGAATCAACACACAGGCAGACCTGACTGACTTTGGTAACCTCTTTAAATGTGCATTCGTGTGGATGGGATCCATACCATGGATTCTGCAGCTCGTTGCACCACTACTATCCATGGTAGTGTGGGGATTTAATTCTTGCATGTTTTGTTGTACACACACAGCCCTTATGTGTCCACATGAGGAAAGGTCCAGATAGGCTATCGGAGTAAAAATGGACTGTCTATTGCATCAAACTAGGCAACTTGATGAGTTTATTTTTTTAGTAGCCCATTAAAATATTCCTGAAAATGCAGTGAAGAAGCTGATTATCTGTAATTGAGATGTTTCTACAATTATTTTTTTTAAATGTTTTTAATTCTCCATGAAAGTGTTGAACAGAGCAGCTTGATACTGAAGCGAGTAAACCTACATACAGAGGAAGCTGTGAGTCATGCGGAAAACCCAAAAGAACTATCCACCATATTCTTTTTCTCTCTCTCTCGGTCGCCCCCGCAACTTAACATTAGTTCAGCAGTAAATTTAATTTTCTGCGTTTTGTTGTTTGTTTTTTAAAAATCCTTCTGAGATCTGGGGCTTTTCAAAAAACATGGCAGGTCTAACAGCGCCGCTGACGACATTATCAAGAACCTTTAAGCAAATATTTCAACTGTTTATCCATGCTGTTTTTTCTACTGTATTTTATTTTTATCCATTATTGTAAAAGTGGAAGCTGAAATCATATCTGTATTCAGGAATGAGGTAAACTGTATGAGATCTTTTTTAACCAATTTAACTTACAATACAAATGTAGATGTACAGTACCTTGTACAGAGAGAAGGAAGACAACAAATACACTCGCTTCTGCTGATAAACTCATAGCTGCTCCTCACGTCTGTTAAATCAGCAGGTAAATCACATACATGAGAAGTCCTGTATGTCAGTTAGTCCCAATAAATATTTCTGATGAAAAAGAGTGGTGTGGTCTTTGACCAGTTTGTCTCTCTGTGGTTTGTAGAGTTTTGTTAAACCAACATCAAGGTGTGAAAATGCTGCATTAACACGTCAGCACGTGAGGAAAGCATTACACATTCCTGCTGCCGGTTACACACATTTCCACTGATCAGCAGTTGTTGGTAGTAACTTGTTAGAAACACAGCAATGTGCAAACATGCAGGATTTAAAATATTCAAAGGGTTCTGCCATGGATGACTTTGTTCAGGACCGAATTGTGATTCAACATCTTATTCAAGACTATACATGCAAGAAATGTCCACTTGTGAACCTTTGGAGGCACAGATGCTTCTGTTAGTGTGCAGAGTTTAACTATATAAACCTGAAAAAATAATGAAACTTTCTACAACTACATATTTGACCTCAGTAACACAGAGCAGGCAGTGCTACTGCAGAGCTCAATGACTAATGCGTGCTGCTAAAATAGAAGGAGGAAGTGAGGTGACTCACACACAAACACACATAATGTTTATATTGTGCATATGCTGTCTCAGCAGTCACAGTACAGCACAGAAACTAAAAGGTACCACTGGATGGAGTTATGTACAACACACACAAAGCGATGGTGTTAAAGGATATGTTCTAGCAGTGAATAAGAATGATTTGTCTTCCTTCTGATCTTTTCTTCTATCAGACGTGAGAAGGACAATCAGGTACAACACACCTGCAGGTTCAGTGTGTAATATTTCTGAGCATCTATTGACAGAAATGCAATATAATATCTATAATCATGTTTTCAGTGGTGTATAAAGACCTTACATCAAGATTTTAAAGAATTTCCCGTCGGGTATTAATAAAGTGTTTTTGATTCTCAACCATTATGTTTTTATTACATTAGAATGAGTCATTTATCTCTACATAACCGCGGGCCCCCCCTTCTATGAAGGTCGCAGTATTTTGCCGTCATGTTTCTACCAATAGCCAAAAACGGACAAACAGCGCTACAAACCTCGTCAGCACAGAGTTCCTCTTCTACTTGTATAATTCCGGTAGACGCCTGTCACTCCATTGAATATGTACGAAGCCTCCTAACGCAAGCCGCCCCCTGGCCCCACGGAGGGCGCACGAGTCGGCCCCGAGTTTGGTCTCGAAGGGCCATTCCAAACAGAGGCAAAATGTGGCATGTTTGAAAATCCCATTGAAATGGTCTTTGACGGCATTTCAGCTTCGATTACAGCGCTGCCTTTTGGCTGAATTGCACAAAATTGTTCAGGTGGCATCAGGGCACCATGGGGAAAAATTGACTCAAATTTGGTGTCAATTGGACCTGTGGTACTGGAGATATAAAATGCATGTAAGTTTATGGGAGTGTTTTTTCATATATGATTAAGAGCGCCACCTTCTGACTTCCTGTTAGTAACGTTTTTCGCAAACATTTGTTAGAGTATAATTGCAACATTTTTTGTCGGATCAAAATTCCCTCTACAAACTTTCTTCGGCTCGGTCCAGAGATTATCCATGCCAATTTTCACGGTGATCAGACTTGCGGCTTTGGAGGAGTAAATTAAAATAGGTTTTTCAGTTTTCACGATTTTGGAAATGGGCATGGCCTATACCAGGAGATTAAGCTCGATCCACCGAATGCGTGGATATAAGGATTTTTATATGCGCCCCCATAGGCGGGTGTTCCAAGGCCAAACGCATTGACGTTGCTTATAGCGCCCCCTAGAGGTAGAAGTGTGCAATTTTTTGCGCCTGCGGTCGCTGCGGTGACCTGGACCTACCCTATGAGTTTCGTGTCTGTAGCACTTACCGTCCTGGCTGCAGTAGTGGAATTAGCTGCGGAAGAAAAATCCTAAACCATCCGAGCGAAAACAATAGGGTTCCCAGCTCTGCTGGTACTGGGAACCACAATACCTTCCATTCGCGGCTCCCAGCCCACTCGGGCTTGAACCCCTAATAATAGTAATATACAGTCTCTGAGTAGTCTTCTGGTTTATTAGAAGTAAGAAGAAAAGTGAGATTTAACAGGAGAGAGCCGACAGCCTGTGGATCTTTATACCATGGAGCAAAACCGGGACAGATACAAACAGCTGAACGCAGAAATCACAGATGTAGGATGTATAATGTGGGACAGATGTTTTCAAAGTGGTGCTGAAGTTGTCTGTTTTCTGCTGTAAAGGTAATTAACTTAAGTTTGTCAGACTTTAGCGATGCAAATGAAAGCTGGTGTTTGATAGCTTTAGCTTGAAGCTGGCCATGATTACAGAGAGAGGTGAGGTGTTCCCCTGTCAGTGGTGTAAAATATGTAGTTGCATTTATTTTTTGTCGCCTACTTATTCTCCAGCCTGTGGGTTGGCTTTGACGGTTACGTTAGCAAGACAATCAGCTGATCAGTAACATTAATGCCATGGTAGAAAAAATATATCATTAGTTGGATTGGTTTATTCTCCAGTGCTGTGCTTTGGCTTGTGGTGTAAAATATGTAATGTTAGTTGGATTAGTTTCATGTACTGACTCTCTCTCTCCAGCACTCTGTTTTGGCTTTCTCTGTTATGTTGGTGAGACGATCAGCTGATCACTAATTGGCAACAAAAGGCAGCTTACAGTATCGGAGCTCAGATAAACCTTTACTGCACTGATGAAAAAATATGTAGTTGGATTGTAATTTTATTTTATTCTACAGCGCTCCCAGTGTTATGTGGACAGAACTGCGCCCTTACCTTCCTGAGACAAACGGATGATGAATATTATTGGCAACACAACAGTAACAGCAGGGAAGCTCAGATCAGCAGCTAAACTTTTTACTGGCCTGGACTATTTTTATTGCTAATGGTGTTATACAAGACGGTGTACCTATCAAGTGACCAATAATGAATGCTTTCAGAATTTGTATTATATTATTGGATATTGCTTTGCCACTGTGCACATAAATGTGTACTTTGTACTTTCACATGCTAAATGCGCATTAAAAAAAAAACGTTTTACCACAATGGCTTTCAGTACTACTTTATGTTTGTTGTATTTCAAAAAAAAATAAAATAAAACAAAATAAAAAAGTGAGAGGATCCTGGATCCTCACCAGCCAATGCCTTTGTAAACATCATGTGTTATTTGGTTTATAATGGCCTGTGGTGCAGAAACAGTGAGCTTACATTGTCCTGTTATGTGTGACATCACCCGTTGGTTTGGGACTGCCGTTTTGAAGCCCTGAGTTTGGCCGATAGGCCACCGCCATGTCAAGTTTTTGCAACCAGGAAGTGCCTAGAAGTGACGATACGGCGGAGCTAACAGCCATGTGGGGAGCTAGGTAGCCAGCTAGCTTAGCTAGGTGCAACTGTAACTCACGTTAACTGTCATTTTAACAGGTGCTGGTTAAATTTACACAGCGCCAAGTGTACGAGTCGGCTCTAGCCTGATTCACAGGTCGCCATAACGACATGTCAATCATAGATAATCCTGCCCTGAAACATTCTCTGCTTTGAAGTCTATTTTAAAATAAATGGGACCATTATTTACTAAATGAACATCATTCTGTGTTGAAAAAGACTTGAAACTAGCGACCATAACCATTAATGATAAAGGCACACAGGTTTATTTTACTATGGAGAAATAGGAGGAGACTGAGACGTGTTTCACATTCAGCTTACAACCATGTTTATTAGCAACAATCTTTTAAAACACAGTTTAAGAAGGGCATAAATATTAATATAGGGCTGGGGCTTACCAACAGAGGTGGGGGGGGTTTGCCGAGCAGGGATCCAAAAAAAAAAAAAAAAGAGAAACTGCTCAGGTCACCCCACACACACGCAACTCGGGGAAAACACCACACACACGGCAAATATGAGGGGATACACCCACTGGTAGCACCACCTCACTCTCTGCCTTTGGCCACCAGCACCTGAAGGAAGACAAAAATAAATAGGATTAATAAAACCCACCCAAATTAATCAGAACAATCCAAAACCTAAACAATCAGAATATATAACAAAACAAAAAATTAAAACAAATACATAATTAACCCAAAGCTTGTTCAGTTGCTATCAAAACAAAACATTCAGCAAACAATAATAAGCCCAATCATTCTCATTGAATTACTTTAAGTTCTAAAATACAACCCCAGGTTGTATTCCAGGGCGCTTAAGAAGAGTTCAGTCACCAAACAACGAGAATAGGCAAAGCAAAACAGCACTGTTATCGAAAGAGATGATATGAGGATGGGGTAGCTATTACTGCTCCCCTACAGGCTGCCACGCCAACAACAGTCCACCTGTTCCTGTGACATAAAAATCTCATTTAAAAACCTACCATGCATGAAACGGAAAACATACATTACCTAGCATCATAACACACCACATACTGTTCTGAAGAGTAGAACAACCTGTGCCTCTCGGCCGCTACTCCGCTGCCAGAGCTGATTACCTGTAATTGCAAACACCTGTTACGCTACCATCAGACACACTGCTCACAGCGCCAGCAGAACACAAAGGCACCTACCCGTGGAGATCGGTAACCCATGGAGACATCTGCGAGGGGGGGTGAGGAGCACAAATGTACACGGGTGCACCTGCAACATCACATGTAACCCGTGTAACTCAGCATAAACACCACCAAAACTTCCAAGCATCATGACAAGACACAGCCCCTACCTTTGCTACTGCAGGAGTCGGCGTCACGAAAGTGAGGTGGGCATTAAAGTCAGAGAGAGAGAGGAAGAAGGAGGAACCTGGCCTTTATAGAATCCTCTACTCCCTCATTGGCCAATGCTCACCAACTTCCATTTATCGTACCACCCTAACTAATAACCACACCAACCATATGGCACTACACTGCCACATAAACATACACTCCGCTCACACATACACACTGCAAACAATTCTCATAGCATGAGACAATTTGATTCTATTAACCATAAAAACCTGGAGGACATAATACAACATCTGAAATCCTCCTCATGCTGCCTTGATATTCTGCCAACATTTTTTTTCAAAAAGGTGTCTAAATACATGGCCTCAGATTTACTACAAATTGTCAACATGTCTGTTCTCTCAGGTTCACAGTTCACTAATGAACAATTACAGGCCCATATCAAATCTCCCATTTTTAAGTAAATAATTGAAACGGCTGTTTTTCAACAGCTTAGTGCTTTCTTGGTACTAAATAACTGATGTTTTCCAGTCAGGTTTTCGACCACACCACAGCACTGAGACGGCTCTAGTTAAGGTCTACAATGACATCCATTTAAACACTGACAGTGGCAGAATTTCAGCCTTAGTATTATTGGATCTCAGTGCTGCATTCGACCCAGTACACCACAACATATTACGAGACAGACTTGAAAACTGGGTTGGACTTTCTGGCACATAACTAAACTGGTTTGAATCCTACTTAAAGGACAGGGACTACTTTGTGTGTATCGGTAATTACACATCTGAGCTGACAAAAATGACACGTGGAGTTCCCCAAGGCTCCATTCTGGGACCTCTTTTGTTTAACAT
>JAPMOB010216062.1:0-21788 GCA_029875015.1 Lepomis gibbosus | reverse complement strand
CACACACACACACACACACACACACACACACACACACACACACACACACACACACACACACACACACACACACAGAAAGTACACAAAACATCCCCGACACCAAAAACAAACACGAAGTTTCAGTTCCTAAGAAACCTTTGTGGTTGCAGAAAAACTCTTTTATTCATTTGATGTTTTCTTTTTTCAATTGAAAACATCAAATGAATAAAAACTGCATGAGTTTCAACCACAAATACGCTCGCGTCCGTGTGAAGACAGACGTGTTTGTTGAAACAGCATCAATAAAACTGCAGCTTTACATTCAGACATTTCAGAAAGCTGTGGATCCTTTCCCTTCTTTTACTTTTTAATTAATGCTATGCTGGCTTACGGCCCCGTCATTAATCCAACACCATGCTCCCAGACCGCCGCTGCCCCACGTCTACAGACTTTGGAGTCAAGTATGAAGTTAAAAATAAAAACACCAAGCTAGAGCCTGCAGCCAGTTAGCTTAACTTAGCATAAAGACTGGAAACAGGGGCTAGCTTGGCTCTGTCCAGAGGTACCAAAATCCTCCTACCAGCACCTCTAAAGCTCATTAACACTTTAAGTCTCATTTGTTAAACACGTGTAGGGTTGGGTATCGAGAACCGGTTCAAAGTTGGAACCGTCACTAAATTTCCAAGACCCGTGCGTTTGGATTCTGCTCATTGGTTCCCAACTTTCTGCCCATTTCAGCTCCTGACTGAACTGCAGCGAGCATTTTACAGCCCATAAAAGCAGAACCGAGATTCCATAAGAACCAGATTCTTATGGAAGAATCAGAATCAATAAAATTTAAAAGATACCCAACCTTTAACACGTTCAAATGTAAAAACGTTGTGGTCATGTGACTGTTCTCCCGCCATTTTCAGTCTTTATGCTAAGCTAAGCATCTGCTAGCTGTAGCTTCATATTTAACAGAGTAGAGTGTGGTATCGACCGATGTCAAAGACAAGAAGTATCTGAAGAGAAACACTTACTCGTCTTCTTCTTCTTCTTCTTCTTCTCCCCAGGCCGTGTGCCTTTCAGCAGGAGGACTAGGAGGTGTTTGTGTTTTTATTTGTGTGTTTTTGTTTGTTTTGTGTATTTCTCCTGACCCCGCAACAGAAGACCTCTTACTGGAGTTACTGGAGCGGCTGAAAACAGAGACAGATGCTTAAAATAAAAAGAAACGTCTTGAGGTGACGCTCTCTCCGCCTGCAGTGTCGCTCACCTGGCCAGGTCCAGGGCCTCCACACAGGAAGTGCTGCGGCTGTCTGGGTCGTAATCAGAGGTGAGGCGGGGGGAGGGGGCGTCGGTGGCTGAGTCTGTGGTGTCCGTTGGCTCCCACAGAGCGTTGTGTTCAGACAGCAGCTGGCTCAGGTGATCTCTGCAGAAATTCGCTCCCCAGGCTCGACGGCGGTACGACAAAGCCTTCTGCCTCAGCTCCTTCACCTGGATGGGAACACACAGGAAGTCTTTGAACTGGGACTGGACATCAGGAACAGGGTCCAGCTTGGAACCATTTCAAAACTTACGGTCAGAATGGAATTGTTTGGAAAATTTGGTTTTGAATCTGATCATCAGTTCAAAAATTAACTAGCAAAAGTTTTGGTTTCTCTTGCGGCCACCGTTCTTCAAGTTACTGTAATGAATTTCTCTCTCACAGATAAAATGTATGCTGATTGCAAAAGGAATCAGAATTGTTAAAATCAAAACAATGTGCAATCCTGCTTTCAACCAATAATTCTATGATCTAAGACTCTCCAGGAGTTAAATTCAAAATCTAAAGATGCTGCATGAGGTTCATGTCTAAAAACACCAACAAGTTAATTACTTAAGTTTGACCTGTTATGCACCCGATTATCGCAGTTTGCATAACAATTCGGCCCCGAGTCAAATCTCAACACGCTGACATGATACTTATTTTTAGATTCAGTATGCCATTATACCTGCTGTGAAGAAAACAGCCACAAATCCACTTAGATCTCAAAGAAAACAGCTAATTCAGCCTTCATGTATGGTGACAAATGTAAACTTATATAGGCAAAAAAATAAAAAAGATGAAGCCCGCAGCTCACTGACACCAAGCGAACATATTCCTTCAAGTTCAAGTTCAAAACACTTTATTAATTCCTCTAGGGAGAATTGACATGTATGCAAAAAAACAAATGCACAATGTAAAACACACAAGACATCACACAAAAGGCAACCAAACAAGTGCACCCAGAACCTGAATAAATAATAAAATGCCAGTAGATGATGTATTATGTAATATAAATAGTTTGTGCCCATGCGGTTGCATGCAGGTAGTGCATGACGACGCCCAGATGGCAACACAAAGAGAGCTATGATACTATATATATATATATTGATATGACTGAGTAAATGAAGCTGTGCACAAGTTGGAGCAGCATTTAAGGTTTGTGTTTGACCAGTCAGTCAACAGTTGGCACCTAATTTCACTCCTGAACCTCTACATGAGAACGATGAAGCATGCAGACTAAATCCTGAAGGCCTGTTCTCAGTTCTTTGACTCAAATTAAAATAAAGTTCAGAGATGAAAAAGTTTATTAATCAATTTGTTGTTTATTCTGCAGCTATTTTGGTTCGGTTCAACATTTTTCAAGCAAAAACACCAAACAGGTTAAAGCTTATCGCATGAGAGGATTTGCTGCTATTCTTTGTTTCATCTTCTTTTTAAATGAAATATGTTTCTCATCTTGACGACAGCAGCTTGGACTGCCGTGGACTTTTTTATAGACGTTCATGTGCGCTCCTGAGCTCTCCTCTAGTGCCACCGTGAGTCTGTGGTCCTGTAAGCATGAGTAGATGAGAAAGTGACCAAACACAAAGCTCCGCTGACTCATACTGATGGTTTATTGAACTGACGGAAATCTGTTCATGGCTGTCAGTTTACACGAAAACCAACCGGAGTGTTTACCTGACGCTTTTCAAACAGAAGTGTGAAAGTGTGAGTCAGTTTCAAATGCACAAAAAGGACAAAAACTGGCAAACTTCACTGAGGCTTGTACGAGCAGAGCGAAGGAGGACGACAATGAGCAGAAACCATGTAGCCAGAGCATTTATCCATCAGTAATGTCCATCAGTAACGCACACAGAGGTTTAAAGGGAGTTACGAGAAATGATTAAAAAAAAAAAAGGTTGTGCAATCACAACGTCCTGAAAGTTCATATCAAACACATTTAAGGGCAAATCATTAAAAACTTTGGTCAACTCTGCTTTAATCATGAAATGTGTCTGAGTGGCAGCTTTTGCAAGACCTCACTGATTCTGGTAATCCTTCACAGTAACCTGACCCTGACCCCAGTCCGCACCCAGACTAACCCCGTCCCAGTTGTCACAGCTAACCTCAGCCTGTCTCTATCATAAACCTCAATCTCCATGACGAACAGCAGGGTTGACACAATGACTGTTGCTGTGCTGAATGACAGGAGTCTGTATAGGTTTTATTGTGTCCTGACTCAACAGCACCTGACGTCAGCTGNCCCCCCCGCATACTGAAACTCTTTAGAGGCCAGACTCACCGCAGGGATGGAAAGTTAATGGGACATTTACATATCACCCACAGACTCAACAATTTAGCTTATTTAAAGAAATAATGTACAACTGAAAAAAGCTGCAGCATTAGTTCAAACCTTCTGCGGTCTCTACCGGAACAAACCCCAGTTGTGCATGACCCTGACCCCTTTATCAGATCCGCCTACCTAAAGCTACAGCAGCCCTGCAACAAATTCGCCCTTCATCACAGTTACGATGTTCTGGTTTTGTTTAAGCTGTTTTCTGTGTTGAGAGAAGTTTCAAATCTTTCATATCAAGGAGAGCAGGTTTGGTTTGTTCAAGCCCAAAAAATATGCTAATGCTTTTTGTTTACTCTAATTTATACTAAACCAGCAATTCAAAATGAATCCACTATTGTATTATATTATTTATAATATATATATTTGGTTTCATTAAATTGAGTTTAGGCTGCATTAACATCTCTAACAGTAAAGATATATAAAATAAATAAAACCTGTAGATACTTTCATGTTAGTCACTAAAAAATGATAAATACTAATACAAATATTATCACCTCTAAATCTAAATAACAGAAACACCTTTCTTTATAATGCAATACAGTTCAGCATCTTCACAAACTACATCCTTCACAACGGCGTCTAAAAGAGACACGGGGTTAAATGATTGCAATCATTTTGACAGATATTGCAAAATGAGTCAAGATTCTAGTGGAAGTATTCATTTTTCCTTAATAAAATATAAAAATTGATGTGATTTTTGCTGCACCAAACAAGCATCTGGAGAATATAAATAGCAGGCTGGGGGTGTCTCTATGGCGCCATGACACATTTTATCAGCTCCTGCAGTTTAGATAAGGCACTGGGCCATATAGAGATAATATTTAGATTGATTGTCCAACTCTAATTTCATATCACACACCGCTGAACATGTGCAGCTCTGACAGCCTGCTGGTTCCAGGTTCCCAGCAGATGTTGAACCTGCTGCAGAGATTTGCTCCCAGAGCATCAGTGAGGTCCGACACTGATGTTGGGTGATCGGGTCTGGCTCACGGTCCAGTTCTTCCTGAAGGTGTCGGATGGAGTAGAGGTAAGGGATCTGTAAAGGCCAGTCAAAGACTTCCACACCTAAACATTTCTTTATGGAGCTGGCTTTGTGCACGGGGGCGTTGTGATGTTGAAACAGGAAGTGCTCAAGAACAGGCTGTTGCCACATTGACAGAACATTGAAAGAACATTTAAAAATATCATTGAGTGTTGCATCATTAAGATTTGCCTTCACTGGACCTGAAGGGCCCAAATCAGCAACCACACCCCCGCTTAATGAACAGGGCAATGCAGTGTAAAAGCATCTTTAGATATTAGGAAGATAAACGTAAGACTAAGAGCTGAAGAAAGTGCTTCCCTTGCACAGGTGTTGGGAATGTACTTTACGCTGTTCGTCTGCAGCTGTTTGATGTTTTTAGGTGAACTGATGTCAGCTGAAATTTGCAGATTTAATGCAGAAAAATTGAAAAGTGCTTGGTCTTGCAAAAAGCAGCTGTCCCCTTCCTCAACGACACTTTCCACAAGACTGGTGGGAAGCTACCTGTGTGTGTGTGTGTTTGTGACTAACAGTGAGTTGTTTCCCTGAAATGAAGCTCTGTGGTTTCAATGCTGACACTCAGCACTCTGGGTTTCCATCAGCAACACACACACAAGCACACAGTTTAGCTGTGGCAGGCACTGCACAAATCCCCCGACTACCACATGAATGAAGCTGATCAGGGACATAGTGATCAGTCAGATCAACCGTCCTCTCTGTGAGCTGTTCAGAGGTGCAGGTGGACAAACTGCTGCAGAGTTTAACTTCAGCTAAAAACATGCAAAGGAGGTTAAACCTCTAGAGAAGGTGGTTCCGAGAAGATAACTACTTAAAGTCACTCAATAACCACGAACACACACTTCAGTTTATTTATGTATTTAAGTATTATTATTTAAGTATTTTCCCTACCATTTTATAGTTTATTACTTTCAAAAGACATGTAATATGTTTTATACTTTCTGTCAATATAATTCAATTAATCTTAGTTCCACCCCGTGTAGACACCTTTTTATTATTGTCTATCCTCCTCGCGCTAAATTCATGAAGTTCGACCCAGTTTAATAAATAATGTTGTAACATGAAGGCTTCACAGCCTCTCTTCAGGTAGGACTCTCACACTGCAACACTTTCTCTTTGTAAAGAGACAAACTGACAGGATAAAGTCTCTAACCTGCCTGTCAGCTCGCTCTGGGCCCTTTCACTTACCGTAAAGGCTCGAATACGTGTGCACTCCAAATTTAGTTTTTTTTTTTTTTTTACAGAAGCTACAGCGAGCAGCTGTTGTGCGAAAGTATTCAGAGACAAAGTGACACAAACCTCTATCAGAACCTGGTTTGTAAGTGACGATGGTTTTGTGGAAGAAAGGCTCAGTTTTTTTAATCACATTTTGTCAAATATTTTTAATAATAAATTATATAAATAATAATTATTTTTGCATCTGAAGAGCCTCGTGTGTGTTTTGTATTTTTACTATAATGCGGGGCTGTTTATCTTGGCCACTTACACCCACGCCAGACTACTTCTTAAAAAGTCTGGATTCAAGAGTGCAAACCCTTTTAAATTTGTTTCTCATAGTTTGTTGCTCTGTTTGAGCTCAGCTGAACTAACTGGTGCTGTTTGAAGGTGTATTTTTCCTCTTTAATGGCGCTCAGCGAGCAGTACTTTTTTTTTTTAGATTTTTATTTATTTGTTAAAATTAAAAAAAAACAAACAAATAATATAACATGCAGAGACAGAAAACCCAAAGGGCTTATTTAACGCCTCTACCTTTAGTTATAGTTTCCTCCTGCTTCCAGCTTGTATGCTAAGCTAGGCTAAACATGACCTTTACCTACCTCCTTACTGATATCCAGCTTCTCATCTGGCCTGCAGCTTTATAAACGAGTCCAGTAATAATCACAGTAACAGACCCCGCCTCTCATTATGATGCACACTTAACAAGACTGAACCCTGACCTGAAGGGCATCGCCGTCTGTGGCTCCGCCTTCCTCCGGGATCCTGTAGAGGGGAGAACGAAAGCTGGACTGATACTCTGTCAACATCCTGTCAGACAGACAGACAACCTCATAAACATAATGAATTTACAACAAACAATAACACAGGTAACACACAGAAACACACCTGTGCCCTCTTTGCACCTGAGGAGGAGGAGGAGGGGGCGTGGCATCAGCTGTCTCCTGATTGGGGCGGAGCTTCTTCACCGACTCCTCCCTCCTCTTTTTGTTGGTCTGCAGATGAACACAGCTCAGTCAGGACTTCTGTTGTGAAGATTTAAATGACTGCAGGAAGACAAATCACCTCCACTGCGGCAGCTGATAAACTGAAATCTTCTTGATTTTACCAAAGTTAATCCACAACTCTGTGAGCGCAGAAAAAAAAACAACTACAGATCCCATTAAAACCTGAACAAAAACGTGACTGACCGTGTTTCTTTGTCAAGTGTACACACACCTGAACCCAGGCGCAGCGCCGTTGGTGTTTTAATGAACTCAAGTGACATAAATATACGTTACTTGTTAAATGTGTCCCCGTCTATCAGTTTGTGATCCTCAAGAGTGAGCATATGTATATTCTGCATGTTTTCACTTTTTTAATGATTTGCAGAATAAATGTAGATGCAGAACAGGTTTTACTATATGATAGTTTATATTAAGTACATGCAAAACGTACTTTGTGTTGCCTTTTAGTTCATAGTTTACGATTTACAGAGTTTGCTTTCGTGCGAGCTGCCCTTGTTGTGTGACGTCGTGCAGCTGCTTCTCGGCACATATTGTTTCCCCAGAGTTCACAAGTAGGAACTCCAACTTCAGGTGGCGTTCGTTGTACTTTTTTCTATTTGGAAGTTGGAAATTTCTGAGTTCGGAGTTGCCTGGAAGGCAGCATTATATCGATCAACTACCACACTCCTCTCTGTCCAGCAGACATGTCTGACTAACCTCAGCTCGCTCCTGGACTCGTCTCTTTTGTTGAGCGTTTAACCCACGAACATCTAGGGCTTATGGGAAATGGTATTTGTTAAAGGCCATTATAAAAACATAACTACGGCAGTATATATTGTATTTTACTATACCTTTATTTTACCAGGCAAGTTAATTAAAAACAGTTTCTCATTTACAATAGCGGCCTGTCAGGAGACAAAGGCCTCCTGTAGGGATCGGGTCCCAATGTGACCAAGGCAGTGAGGCTGTGCAGTGAGTAAACCTCACTCCCAGACACCTTAAGAGACGCACTGTGGCCGACGCTATCGCCGCGGGTTTTCAGCCTCCTCGTCAGTGAGTTAAAGTCAGGAACACGCAGTACGTTCGCAGGAGCGGCCGGTTACTCCAACAACAAAACTTAAAACCCAGGCATAGAGACACAAAGACAACTAAACACAGGCTACAAGAAACATGATAACAGACTTAGGACACTCTACAGAGAGGGGACGGTCCTGCAAATGGCACAATAGTTAAATGAATAAACAACAATATTAAATGTTTTTCTTAAAACATTCGATGCACGACATCCTGTTGAGTAAGGCTCTGCTCCAAGGCTAGATGCTTAGTTGTTAGTGGCGATGAGGTTTTCTTACTCCTTGAACAGAACCTGAAAGTTCTGGTTTCACTTCAGCTCTCTATCTGTTTTAGAAACAGGCTTCGCCCCAACATCTCTAGCGAAGACTCAGTATTGCTCTTCTTTATTTGTTGCATTAATTTAGAACCTCAAACACATCCGTTGCAGGTGTCTGGTTACACGCTCCGGTCACTTAAAGTTAATCCACACCTGCCTGCCAATCAGAACTGAGACTCTTTAGTGGCCATGGGGGAAATAAAAGTTATTTTAAATTCCTTTCCTCTGCTTGAAAACTGGGCAAACTGTTGAAATTGAGCAGATGTGTGCTTTATAACACGAACATAAAATAAAACAGTTTGGAGGAAAAGTAGAAATAGAAAGCTTCATTCAGTGAAAAGTACAAATTCAAGCATCCTGTGTTGGTGTGACAGGAGAGGAAACCTAAATCAACAGCAGGCGGCAGTAGTCATTCATACAGCAACAGAAGGTGTGTGTGTGTGCACGCTCTACCATGTGTGTGTGGAACAGTGGGATTCTCTGCTGTTCCAGGTGTTTCCGAAGGCGGGGCTTAGGGGGCGGGGCCAGACCCTGGAAGCTCCGCCGATACTCAGTATCCATGAAAATGGGGTTCTTCTTAAAGGGGGGCACAGACCTGCTGCTGGAGTGAAGCACCTGCAGGGAGGGGTTAAAGGTCAGCAGCAGTCACTAATGACCAGTCACTTAAAATACTAGACTTTTTTTTTTTAACTGAATGACTCATTGAAACTTTTCTAAATCAATAGAATCACCAGTTTTATCAATAACTAACAGTTAACTCATCAGTTACTCTTCAGTTACATGAAACAGGTCTACCTCCACCTAGTGGACATGCAGCTGAACTACAGGTCTTTAAACTTACTCTGGATTCTCTGTTTTTCTGTGCAAAACACACCACACAAGTACAACCAGCTGATGACGACAGTCTGTCTGAAGTCACGTTTGATCACGTGGGTTCCTGTTTTATTTATTTTTTTACTTAAGCAGTTTAGTTTAGCCGGTACAATGCACTTTGTACAGGGCTGGTTTCCATCTGTAGTCCCTGGACAGTTGTTACACAGTCAACCTATAGAACTTTAAAAACATTTATAAAATTAATTTATCATTTAAAATTAAGTCATACATTATGAATGCATGCACTTTTTTATGGCCTTCATGTAGTTCAAATACTATTTTAAAAAATGCAATGTGCAGCCCAAAGATCATAACGAGTACAAACATAGACAGTGATTGAGAGTACGAACAGAGCAGGATGCACAGTTTACATCGGACCAGCCCGGAATCGCCACTCTGAAATCTTTTAGTATTAAGTGTGAGGTCCTGAGTCTGGACTGAATCGACTAGTGTGCGTTCTTAACATTAAAATATTAAAAATCGGTTAATTATGTCATTATGACTATAGAATCCCAGTATAGTTTTTGAAAATCCTGATACCAGGCATAAGGTAACATAAGTCATCCGCCCGCCGTGACTGCATAAATGCAACTGAAAACGGAAAGACAGAATCAATCAATCAAAAGAAAGAGACAAACCTCCAGGTCCACTTAAAAGTGCTTTCATTGGTTCTCAGCAAAACACAGTGTCTGACCTTGGTACCTGTGCTGTGTGCATTTTCTTCCCCATAAAGTCCTGCATTGTTTTTATCCATGTTCAGTATCAAGCAGTCTTCTTCTTTCCTTGGCTTTTTTGGTGCATTGCCACGCGTGGTAATATCGTACCTGTTCTGCCGTCAGTATGGGCGAAGCAGCAGTCGCAGGTTTCTTCCAGCCGAACTGTCTGAGGTACTCTGACCTATGACCTCCAGACCTTTGACCTGCCGACCTCAGCCCCGCCCTCCACCGCAGAGCATGCTGAACCTGCAACACGGGATGAAGGCAGAATTTATATTTTCACTTAAGGTTCATTTAACGGAGAGACACACCTGTGGTGGAGGTAGTAACTCGGATTATAACTACATTTCGGCTCACCTCGTTGGCCGAGGGCTGCTCTCCATCAGGCGCTGCTGTCAAAGGTCGGCTAAGGTGTGGTTGGCTGTCAGGCTTGGAGGGTTGGGGCTTCACTGAGGAGACAAAAAAAAGCAGTGGGGTGTATTTTTGTGTTCTGTATTATTTATCAACCTCCAGGGCTGAAAAAGGAAGCTAAACCAGGAGCGCGTGATCTCCAGAAACCTATGGGTGATGACACGGATACGACGAGTATGTCTGCGTTTTATAGTCTATGATATTTACCAGATTTTCCATTGGCTCCTGGATCTCCTGCAGGTTGTGGTCCTGCTGGAGGTCCTGAGTCTGCAGCAGGTCGTGGTCCTGCTGGAGGTTCTGGGTCTGCACGAGATCCAGGGTCCTCTCGTGCTCCAGGAGGTGTTGGGGGTTGTGGCTCCAGGGAAGGTCCCTTCCTGTGGGCTGAGCGACTCCTGGAGGCTGGAAATGAAGAGATGGAGAGCAAGCGGGACATTTAAAGAACACATTATTAGCTTACATAGGATGCTAATGCTAGCATACTAACATGCTAAACGGCAGTTTTTATACAAACTAATATTAGACAAAATAAATGTGTTCATATTCTAATGTTCGTAGCTTTACATGCTAAAAGCTAGCAGGTTCACATGCTAACTGTACACATATTAAATAAGCTCAAAGCTCAGCTCAGTCAAAGTGCACAATAATGGGTGCTGGGCCACGTTTGAAAAAAAGACAATAAACCTTTATATCAACACTTTAATAACTTTATTGGGTTCTTATTTTAATATCTATCTGTTCTCATGAGTTTGTTATGGAGACTTCCTACCCGAAGTTCTGTGTGGCAGAGGAGTCGGCTGAGGGAGAATATGGTGTGTATCTGGAGGACCGAGCAGAGAGCTGCAGGACTGAATAAGACCACCAGGCCTTTTTCGACGCTGGAGACTCGGTTCTCTGCTGATCCCTGAGAAAAAGACACGTCAAAATATAAAATTCTTTGTTGTTTTTCCCTTTTGTAATTCTAAGTGAATATCTGTGTGTTCAAATATCGTTCGACTTTTGTTTTTTTATAGTTTTTATTGTCCCTAAAACTTTTAAACTTTGGCTCAGTTTAAAAATCAGCTTTACTTAGAGGAGCTTATTTGACAATGGAGCACAGGAAAGTGTAATGGTGGCAATAGGTTATGATGATAAAACATGTTCTGCATTTAGGTTCCTTGTGATGAAAAAGCTGAAAGATCAAGGACAAACTTCCTCCTGTATCTCCAGCATGTTCAGGCTAAAGTTTGTCCAACGTCCAATCAGTTTTGGGTTTCTTACCCATCTGGTCCGAGCGCAGGCCGGCCAACGGCGCGCTGCGCTGGGGAGACACACTTCTGGACCGGGAAACCTTGTAGCTCTTCTGGTATTCACTCTGACCCTGAAACAAACACACAAACACATATATTTTCAGCAAACAAAACTACATAATAATTATTTCAGATATTTACAGCTAAAACCCTTCAACGCTTAGATGATGAACACTTTCAATAATCGATTAATCGTTTAATATTGTGAAACACTCTCTGGTTCCGGCTTCTCAAATGTGAGGATTTACTGCATTTATAAAATTTTAAAAGTATATTTTTATTATTTGGACCACTGATTGGGCAAAACAAAACATCTGAATATGTCACCTTGGACTCTAGAAAGTCACAATGAGCATTTCTTCCTATTTTTTAATGAATCAATAGGGTTATAATCAAGAGATTAATCAATGAATGAAAATAGTCATCAGTTGCATCCTTAAGTCGCAGATTATCCTAAACACCCCATCAGCATTTCTCATATCTTAAAATCAGTCTAATCAAATTCTTTATTCAGTCTGAGTGATGAGACAATAAAAAACTAACAATGATTTTCCACATTTATCTGACATTTTCTTAAGCGCCATGTTGTCATGGCAATGAATTAATTGAACAATCATCAAGGGATTAATCAACAATAAAACATACTAGTACAAAACAACAATACTAAATGATAATCTATACAGATAATATAATGGAACAATTAGTATTTTAATAACTAATACGTTTGTCATTAGCAGGTGTAACTCTCGTGCAGGTGAGTGTTTGCTCAGTCAATCTGATGCTGATCACCTGGATTAGCTCATTGCATGAGATTAAATCACATTAATCCTGACTCTGCAGTCTCGTGCAGGGTTCTGTCCGGTACACCGGAACAGGTTCACTACATCTTGAACTGTAATTTAGATCCTACCAGTTCATGAAAACTGTAGTTAGCGAACTACCTCCGTTAGCATCGGTTTGTTTGGCTAACCTGTTGCTAATGCTAACACCTGACGCTTACCTTGAAGCGGACGGTCATGGCGCGCGCTCACCGCCGACAAAACAGCACGAGTCGTCACTCCCTTGTCATGTTGTCTGTTTCTGTATTAACAAGCTGGTAAAACCTCGTTTAACTAGCTAACGTTAACTAACGAGCCGCACGGTTACTAGCTCCTCTGCGTCAAGGAAACAAGCTGCAGCCGTTGTCATGGCAGCTCAGCGTCTTGCGCAGGCGCAACTGACGTCAGCTGTATTGTAGTCTTTTTATAGTTTATGATTGTAGTTCTATAAATCTTCTTTCAGCCTACTTTTTTTATGTAAACATTTTTTACATCAATTTGAATCCATTTAATTTAGAATAAGCTTATAATTTATTTGCTTCTTTCTAATACTGCAAATATCCACTATATTCTTAGATTTTCTTATATTCTCTACTTACTAACTTTTATTATTTCTATTCCTTTTATGCCTTTATACGGAGCCCTGAAAGAACCGCTGAATGAAAAAAAAATTCTAATTAAAAGGAGGCCACAATATTTTACCTTGGTGGCCACGTGACACTACCTAGTTCCCACCTTTTAATTAGATTTTTTTTTTCTTTCAGCGATCTTCCAAGGCTCCAAACTCTTTTTAGATACACTTATCTCGTGGCCAGGAGGTAATTAAAACGTGGGAACGAGGTAGTATTATTCTCATTAATACATGGGAACGAGTTACTACCCAGTTCCCACGTTTTAATTACCTTGTGGCCATGTTTTAATGAGAATAAGACATTCTTTATTCATCGATTATTCCAGGTCTTCGTAATAAAGTATACTGCTTGTGTGACATACTCAAAAGAGCCAGCATAAAAAAGTGGCTCTTTAAATGTATCTGGACTTTGATAAAATTATTTCAGTTTCTGAATTGTATAAAACAAAAAGACCAAAATACACTTGAGCTGCAACGGTTGTTAATTAATCAATGAGTTAATTGATATTTTTATAAAATACACTACTACACATTCACTAGTTCCAGCTTCTCAAACGTGAGGATTTGTTGTTTTTTTGAGTTTATTATTTACGACAGTGAACTGAGTATCTCTGGGATTTTGGCCTTGTTGGTTGAATAAAACAAGCAATTTAAAGACACCAGCTGAGGCGAGAAAAACATTCCGATATACTACAATCTGACATTTTATAGAGGAAATTATGATTTATAAAGAATTGGCATATTAACTGATAATGAAAATAGGCTTTATCTCTCTGAATGACTCCGCATCACAGGTTGCTGTTACAAAATTGCACCACTTTTATTCATTTAAGGCTTTTTAGTTTTTACATTTGGCTTCACCCACCCTCCCCCACCCTCCCCCACGCTGCTGCTGTGGGTTTTTCTGTACTGGAAGAAACCAGTTCAGACCAATTTTCAGACCAGTTTTAAACTCCGACAGCCGAACCATGATGATTAAGCAGAATGGAAATTGGATTTTTAACCTGATACTTCACTGGTCGAACTGGTTTCTTTTACATTTCACTGGTCATCATGCCATACAGAGAAAATGAAGCAGGTTTATTTCAGTAATGTAAAAAGTATTTCTTCTCGTTGTGAATTAATTATTTCAGTTTGCTTTCGGCTGCGGTTGCGCTCATCACTTCAGTGGGACTTCAATTCATTAAAGGAGCTGCTTAACAATAACTCAGATGAAATCACTTTAATCTGAGTCCAATGTTTATTTAGCCTAGCTTAGCACAAATAATGGAAGCATAGGGAAACCGCTAGCGTAGCTCTATAAAAAGTGAAATAAACAGCCTCAATTTACCCCAAACATTAAGGCCTCCATATGCTTCAAACAAACCACTTCTTTAATCACTTTTTATGTGTATTAACCGAGCCATGAATGTCTCCAAGGAAAGACTGTCCAGGTATATTTTAGCCTTTAGACACGGATCGGACAACCTTCTTGTTTTGAAGCATACTGAGGCCTTTAGAACGGTGGCAAAACTACATGATCTCAGCGTTTGGTCTGAGCCGTCAACCATTACAGTCCCAGAAGTCGTATGAAATGACGAATGCCACCGCAGCCTGTTACTGTGGAAGCCAGTAAAAAGGTCTGACTGCAGCCGCGGCCAGGTGATGTATTTGATTGGCTGTTCTCTTTCAGAGCACAGCTGGGTCATCCAGGTGCTGCCATCAGCTACTGAGCAAAAGCCTCCCATTAAAAACCTTATGACACTTTAATTCAACCCCACGTATTAAGCATTTAGGAATATATAAACACTTAATAAACAGTTTATAACACTATAGTATTTGCAAAGAGGTATCAATCTAATTGTCAATAACCGTGACTCCTCCAAACATAGTATGACCCAGTTGTAACCACATAAAAATGACATATTTCAAATGATAAAAGATTTTCTGATATGTATAAATATTTGTATTTTAGTAATGAGGTGTTCTTACATTTAATAATCTAAACAAACACCATTGGTTGATGAAAGCTAGTGAGTAGTTTTGTTATTATTTCCCAGGTCAAGAATAAACTTTGATGCTAGTGCATGTTGATAATAATAGTATTAAAATAGGAATGACATATTACAATATATGATTAACGGTATGTTAATAAATTGATTAATTAAACACTTAATGTTCTTATACCTCTTTACAAAGACATATTTTGTTATAAACCACCAATTCAGTGTTTCTACACTGCTAATCAGGGGTGGGACCAAGTCATTCTTTTACGTCTCAAGTAAGTCTCAAGGCTTAGCACTCAAGTCCCAAGTCAAAACAGGCAAGTCTAAGTCAAGTCTCAAGTCATAACAAGCAAGTCCGAGTCAAGTCTCAAGTCATAATAAGCAAGTCCGAGTCAAGTCTCAAGTTGGGAGAGGCAAGTCCGAGTCAAGTCAAAAGTTGGGAGAGGCAAGTCCGAGTCAAGTCTCAAGTCGGGAGAGACAAGTGCCAGTTAAGTCTCAAGACAGAAGCGGAAAGTCCGATTCACTTCTCAAGTTGGGACAGGCAAGTCCAAGACCCATGTTGAGACAGGCAAGTTTGAGTCAAGTCTCAAGTCAGAAGAGGCAAGTCCGAGTCACGTCTCAATTCAAGCCCCAAGCCGTGTCATTTATATTTGGGCTTGGGGAAGGTATCAAGTCTGTTTGAGTCAAAAGGCTCGAGAACAAGTTAAGTCAGGAGTCACTGGTGTTAAAGTCAAAGTCGAGTTACAAGTCTTTTTTGATTTTGTCAAGTCAAGTACAAAGTCATATTTGTCACTTGAGTCCAAGTCAAGTCCAAACCTCTGCTGCTAATTGATACTAAAAAATGGGTGATTAAGGTCCTCTTTTCATACAAAACTTTCCAGTAGGAATCTCCTGGAGGGTACCATACTGGCTTTGCTTATTGTTATCATGCTAACAGATTAATGCTGTACGTGGGGATCGTCCCCCCAACGGCTGCAAACAGACCTTTCACCTGGAAGCTTCTGCTCGGCATGCAAACTGTCGCAGCACCTCCTGGAGGTTAGACTGAGTACTTACAGAAACATCAACATGCTACATGGCTGAACGTACTGGAGGAGAACCAGAATACTGACAGCAGTACCACACACTGTACCGCAGAACTCCCCAAAGTACAACACTGTGTACAGCAGTACTCACAGAGGTCACTGGTCCAACATACTGTATCTGTCAGATGACCACTCTCACATTACAAACAGAAGACACTGCTTCACAGGCCACGCCCCCCAAAAAACCACTAGGGGGCGGGGGCTTCCGCTTCAAGCCCAACCTCCTCTGATTGGTCTCTACCTCAGCCGTGCTACTTTCAAACATACAATAAACACTGAGATTTTAGTTCAACTTTCTTCTTTAACTGATGAGAATACCATTCACAGGTCAGCACTACTTCATGCTAACGTAGCTTTGAGCTACCATCACTAACTTAAAGTGTTAGCATAAAATACTGCACCCATGCAAGGATAGGGAAGGCCAGTCTAACTTATTTGGTCAAGTTTGGGCTTCCATTCCTAAATAATTTGATATATGCCCACCTATGGTGAGCCGTTTTAACATTACTTTAACTCGCTATTTAAAAGCGACTACTACTTGCTTATTTGTCACTAGTAAATATTTCATTAGCTACTAGTAACTAAAAGACAGTTACTAGTAACTAATTCAATTTTACTAGTGTATATTATTTAGATATTAGTGCTTATTCATTGGTCACTGGTAACTAGTCCAAAAGATACTGGTAACATTTTCATTTTTACAAGTATACAGTATTTGTTTTTGTTACTAGTTATTAATTAATAACTAGTAAAATGGCTTGTTGATATTAACATTTTAATTCTTACAAGTAAGAATGGAATAGTTACTAGTAAATAAAAAATGAGTACTAGTAGCTAAATAATAGTGACTAGTGAAATGGAAATGGTTATTAGTAACTATTAATTAGTTTCTAGAAAGAAATGAACAGGTGATATCTGAACTACAGAGCCCCAATGCCAATTTTCAATGAAAAAAAATGGCAACAAGTCACTAGTAACTCATGGAATAGTTACTAGTGACTAATAAATAAGTACTAGTAACTTTTAAATGCCATAGCCCATCAGTTAAAGGGAGGGTTGACCAACAGGATGTTTGACCGATAATTCAGTGCTTCCCTCTCAGATGTGTTGTGTTAATAACATTAATAATTGGGTAATAATATGGTTAATAATACAGAAACAACACCTGCCGGCTGCCCTGCTCAGTAAATATAACCCCCCACCCCGCATCTCCCCCCTTCTCGGCCAAAAAGGTCATCACAGAAACTGGCCTGGTTCACTGTTGTTTTGCAGCTCACTTATACTCACAAACATACAAAAACACACACTCACAAAACACACACACACCTACACACACACACACACATAAGGTACTGGACCAGTGTGAGTCTGCTGTCTAAAGGCAACATGTCCGCCCTGAGCAGCAGATCTAGAGTCAGCTCACCGCACTCCTAAGCTAACAAGCTAGCACACGGTTACTATCATTTATTTGTTGTTAGCATTCCCTCACAACATACCAAATATAATGCAATGGCTGTTAGCCAACAAGCTAGCCAACAACCAACAGCTCTTTACAATATATTGTAGACAGTTTGATTTTTTTTTATTTTTTAATGTTATTATAGCGCGTAATCCAAGTGTTTCACAGTTAATGTTTTGAAACTAAATACTTTCCTAGTCCTTGACCAACAGCTATCATCAGTTTCTTTGGGGAAATACTTCTAATGCTAACATCCCACAAAAAGCTAAATTTGTTCACAATATGTCTAATTTATATTTCTAGCTGCTAGGCTAACAAGGTAGCCCACAGCTACATAAGCTAAGTCCATATTAACTTCTTTAAAAATATGCTAACAAAGCTAAAAAAAAAATATTTGGATAGTTAGCATTCCCTCCTAACAATCCTAATGCATTTCATCTGCTACTGGAACTAGCTCTTGGCCAAATGCTACCATCAGTTTATTTAGGGATATAACTAATGATGCTAACACCCCACCAAATATTTCTAATGGATTTTTCTAGTTGCTAGGCAAACAAGGTAGCCGAAAGCTACATAAGCTAAGAACAGATTAATGTCTTTATCATTGCAAAATATCATAGCAAAGCTAACAAACCAAAAAAAATCTAGATTTTGATGGTTAGCATTAGCAGAATATTGCCAATTCACTCCTGTAACTGTTGTAACTTACGTTAGCTCAGAGCTACCAGCACGGTGAGCCGAGTTCGCAATCTGCCGCAATCTCCCTAATCCCCCAACCCGACCCCAAAAAACAAAAACAATAATTGACTTTTATATCTTTTCACACAGAATCATAATAACCACTGTAATAATAGCCACTGTATGGATCCACAGGTTCTACCAGAGCCACACACACACAGAGTCAGCCATGCTATGCCGACTGTGAAGTGGTCAAAATACGTGTGATTGGCTCGGGACAGCTGGAAAATAAGTAAAAAGAAAAGAAAAGAAAAGTAAAGTAAAGAAACATTTAAAAGTTAAAAAATGAAGCCACTCCCCAGCGCAAAATGGCCTAGCAGAGAGCATGATGGGAACCGTTGTTGTTTAAATTTGGGCGGTTGTTTGGACAGCTCCCACTCCTGCAACAGCAGAATCTTTATCATCATCATCGCCGCCACAGTCTTTTGATGTTTGGTTTTGAATGTTTCCAAGGCAACCGTCTTCGTCTGACAGTGTGGTGAGGGGATAGGGGATGCGGTCATCACGGGAACAGAGGTCAGAGGCGGCTGATGTTGACGATGACGTGGTTGTGTTAAAGGGGCGTGGCCAGCTGGAAGATGTGGTGTGATTGGTTGGTTGGTTGGTTGTTGGTCAGGTGAGCAGAAAACTGTTGAGAGAGAAGAAAAATTAAACATACGTACAACAGTATGTGTGTGCAATATGTGTATGTGTATACTACAAACCTACCTGTCATTAGAGGAGTTGACAGGTGGACTTTTTGCGAGTTTTCCCTGGAACTGGACTCTTCCTGTTAATCTGTCGCACAAGGTCATAGAAGATCTGCACAGACACACATGAAAGTTTAGAATGAGATTCAGTATCTCAGGGTCTCGTCCAAGGGCGAGGGTATGATTGCTTCTGAGATTAACAGGGGGTCAGCAGTGATGCAGATGTTGTACCGAACAGTTGTGGGAAAGAAGTAGCTGAGCCTGAAGCCGAAGCTCTTGATTCACCAGTCAAGATATGTTCAAACCCTCACCACCCGTGGTCATGAGCTTTGGGGAGTGACCAACGAAAATTAATCTCCCTCGCAGGGTTGCTGGGTTCTACCTTTGGCGGTCAGTATGTTTCGACCAAAGCGCTTGTTCCCCCACATTTTTAAAAACATTTGAGTGCAGTAGCTATAACCTCTTAACGTTCCTGTAAAATTCATGCAAAACGCTGTTCAAGGCAGATCCAAAGTAAATTGAATGTAGTTCTTGAACCATTTTGAGTATCTGCCTGGTTTTAGGCTTCTCTGAAAGATAACACTCTAGAGTGTCTAACCCAAAAGTCAGAATCACTGTAAGTGCTACTGGAATTATTAGCTGGAAACACTGTAGGACCACAACATAAAGCCTTACCTATCCAAATTTAAATTTCATACCAATACCATGAAAAATGACTATTTCATCTAGGTTTTTCTAAGTGTATGTCTTAGCGTACTTTTTCTAAAACAGCACCACCCCTTTGGCGGCAGCTGCTTCATCACGCCATAGCTTGACGCAGATGGTAGATCATGAACTTCCTACTTAAAGCTGAATATAGTTATTTTCAGAATTTTATTGGCTACACGAAGTGCCAGTCATCGGCACAATTGCTTGCAATTGGCTCGGCCTACCCACAAAAAAATAGGAGCTGGCCCTTCCTTACAGGGCTCTCGTTGGCTATTTAAGGCTGTCAAACGGACATTGGGTTGGATTTAGTTTCACTCAAAAGGTTAGAGTTCATGGTGTGTCATATGAACATGAAGTTAACATCGCAGTTGTGTATACACATCCCGAAAGCTGCCAGCAGGACCTGACGGCCCGTTAAGAGGTGAAACACTTTAGGTTGAGGTTGGATGTCATAGACTCAGTTGTTCAGGGCTTATTCTTGTCTTAAAATATATGACAAAGACCTCAGACATCAGAAGGGAGCTTGGAGAAGAAGTACAGCTCCTTTACGTCAAAACAAGACAGTTGAGGTTGTTCAGGCATCTGAAGGATGCCTCCCTGCTGTTTTCCCGGTCTTGGCCAACTGGGAGGAGGCCCTGGAGCAGACCCAGACCACACTTGAGGAATTACATAGCCCATCTATGAAGGTCTTTGGGTCACCCTTAAGGAGCTAAAGGATGTGGGGTGAGGAGGAGGGCTACTTTGCTGCCAACATGACCGTGGATAAGCCGTTAAAAATGGATGGATGGATAGTCCCAAAATGTTAGTCCCCATCCCACCTAACCCAACACCTACCCAGAACCGACATGCGTGGATTAATTTTCAAAACAAGGTACCAGTTTTAATAAAATCTCCAAGATAGTCAGACCCGAAATAGCTTGGTGGCAACTTCCACTCGATCCAAAGTGTGGTCCACTTGAACAGAGCCCAATAAAGTCCAGTCGGAGCTACTCAGGACACATTGACACACAGAACTAAAACAACAGAACCAGAGACTACCTGGACCCAAATAGAATGAATTCAATTCGGTCCCGGCACAGCTCAGGTCCTTTGTTGCAACTCAGTCACTAGGAAATGAGACCTGTGATGACCTCTCTGTAAACAAAGAGTGAATGTTCACCTCGTTGACGTTGATCTTGCTTTTGGCTGAAGTCTCCAGGAAGGCGCAGGAATTCCACTGGCGGGCAAGGCCGATGCCGGACTCTTTGGCCACCACACGCTCCACCTCCAGGTCGCACTTATTTCCAACCAGGATCATGGGCACCTGCAACGTCATACCAAGTATTTATACAGTGTGCACATTCATTCACTCCGACAAGACAAGTTTGCATTTTTGATGAGTTGAGAACACAAGAAGCTTAGTGATGGTGTGCTCAAAGCAGACTGCCTCTTTTAAAGCAAGAGCAGCTTTCAACTTCTACTGTTTTCAGGGTAAATTATTTATTTATTTATTTTCCAAAATTAGATATTCCTTTATTTTGAAACACAAGTGGTTTCTCCTCTCTCATAAGTAGTCAGGCCAAGTCTTAACATGGTCACGTAGAATCGCTCGAGGAGTTCTCTGCAGCGCCGAGTGAGGCTTTTCTCCGCTGTTTTGACTGCTTTTACCAAGATGGTAGCGCAAACAATCTGGATTCACGGTGACGATCGCGAATAAGAGGAATTTCGTACAGAAAAGACGAACAGATTTGACTGGTGTGAGAGATGGGAAATCAAAAAAGAAAAACAATGGAAGGGGAAATGTCTAATTAGTCATTTAGAAACTTTTTTAGAAGTTATAAAGATTCTACAAAACTGTTATATGTTATTATAGGTGAACAAAGGAACACCACGTAGGGCTGGTCCAAAAAGTCATACCCTGGTACTGTCAGGCAGAATTCTGGTATAAAATATAGATCGGTTTCTGCTAAGTCAGCTGAAGAGGAAGTCTGTTTTAGCGGCCATGTTTTACTATTTATAGTAACTTAGCTTGTATCTTATTTCAACATTTTAGTTATACGAACAAATGACATTAACTGGTGTGTTCGCTGTCGCTCTACTATGGAGCTAGAATTGTGTCTTTATTGAATGCGAGAAAATAAATAATCTGAGAGAAAAAAAAAGTTTTAGAGAAAAAGT